>PVJS01006762.1:27625-58610 GCA_004027185.1 Glis glis
GAGAGACGGGGAGAGAGAGAGAGAGAGAGAGAGAGAGAGAGAGAGAGAGACGGGGAGAGAGAGAGAGAGAGAGAGCTGAGGCTGGCCGCGAACCCAGATCCTCCGGTCTCAGCCTCCCAAAGTACTGGGATGACAAGCGTGCGCCACCACGCCCGGCATGAATATTTCTTTGATATGGTGGATTTCCACCAACTTCTTACTCAAATGGAAATTACACTATGTGCAAATTAAGTTGTAACAGATTTAAAGGCTCCTGATTCTAATACCATGAAGTAGATAATTATTTTCATAGGTAAGAGATTGTTAAAGGGTACTTCTTCAGGCTCTATAAGGAGATGCTCAAAGAGCACAATCATGATAGCATCTAGGGCAGCAGAACACAAAGAGTGTCAAAAAATCCCACTCACTTTTCTTGATTTTATGTTCGTTTTCCAGACTCATCGTGCTGCTACACACACACATACACACACACACACACACGCGCGTGCCCGCATGCACACACACACAAACACACTCACACTCCTTATATTTCAAATGTTGACTCTAAATTAAAAAGATTGAAAGTGAAATTTAAAAATGTGTGTATCTTTAGGCTTAAATTCAGGAACAAAGAGTTTCCTACAGAAGTGGTGATACAAGTAAAACTGTTTCTCAAGATCTGCAGGGCCTGAATCTCTTAGGTTTGGTACTTGGTGTGTATTTGGGGGGGGGGTGGAGAGAAGTATGTAGAGAAAGGGCTGAGAGCAGTGAGTTTAGTTAATAAGATATAGTATATAAAATTGTATAGCCATAAAAATCCCTTCCTTCTTAATTATGTTAGCATGCATACTTCATATTGCAATCTTCTTGAGTGGAATTAATACTAAGAAAAATTAACTTTTTAAAAATCCATTTTAATCTTTATCATGTTAAACTTAGGTTAAGGATAAAGAGAACATGACTTGGTATCAGATGGCTCAAGGAAGAATAAATAGGAAAATCCAGAACGTCAATTAACTGTATCAGGAAACGAGAAATAAAAATCAAGTAGGTGAAGGCTGTCAGGAAATGGGTGGAAAATATGCATTAAGAAAACATTACCAGATCTTCTTTCTCCCACCTATTCCATATCACATGCCACATGTCTAGCAAATTTTCTTAGGATAGATGCGTATGAGGACATGCCCTG
Source organism: Glis glis (assembly GCA_004027185.1). Taxonomy (NCBI): domain Eukaryota; kingdom Metazoa; phylum Chordata; class Mammalia; order Rodentia; family Gliridae; genus Glis; species Glis glis. Next base: position 28,794 of record PVJS01006762.1, read on the forward strand.
TGAAAAGCAAACCCTATAGAAACCTATAAAATGAATGAGCAAGGAAGCGGGGAAAACCATGAAAGAAAAGCTAGAAGAAGGAAGGGGAACGTAAAAGTATTGTGATTCTGAACACCCAAAGGATAATTATGACTTAAAATAGCTAAGAGAATAGACTGGTCCACAATAAGGTCATTGCATTTGGCTAAAAGTGCTAAGGTGATCATAGTAAAAAAGATTGTAATGTCCGTGAAAACGAGGAAGCTAAGTTGAGAAAGATCAAAGAAAGCATTGACAGATGGATCCTAAGTACAAAAGAAATCAGGGATAAACACAGTACCTCACATAGCTAAGAATGTTATGTGTAAAGAGAACAGAAATACCAATAAAAGACAAAAATATTAGTGTCTTTTCACAAATACATAGAGAAACAAGATAATGGAAAAGTAAGTATGGAGAGATGACATAATTATGGAAACAAATAGGAAAAAAGTACAAAATTAAAAAGTATGGAGGGGTTAAATTAAAAAAATACATTGTGTCTAATGTTCGTCCCCCAAATTTTACAATTGCTTTTGGGGAAAACATAAAAGTTCTGACCTGAAATAAGCAAACTGAGAAATCAGGCATAAATTTTACAAAGATTCAGGTTGAGGGTGGTAGAGTGAGAAAAAAAAAGAGTACATTTAAAAAAAAAAGTTGTTGGCAAGAGAGTCAACAAGGGCAAAGTGAGTGTCAGAGAGAGAGCAGAGTTGGAGGAGGAAGGAACAAATTTGTTGAGGAGGAAGTCAGTATGTTTCTTTGACTTTCTCCACAGGAACAAAGCAGAATGTGAGCATAAATTAAGAGTGAATCCCAAAGGTGAATAAGCTCTAAAAATTATTAAGAAATCAGTCATTCAAAGAATAGCAAATTAAGACAGAGGTAGAAAAATTTTATTAATTTAAATAAAATATATAGCGTTCAATGGTAAGTAAACTGTGAAAGGATCAAGTCCTCATTATAGTTTCTATTTTCTCCAAGGAAAGTATTGAGTAATAAACATTGATATTATTTGGTAAAATTATATCCAAAATTATAACTTTTCAATTTTCAAAAGCACATCAAATTATAAAAGTACTAGCCACCTTAGAAACAATTTTAATCAGAAATGATGCTTTGGCCTTCAGTAAAGTTCCAATTCAGCAAGTCATTTGAAATAATAGAAATTTGTATGATAACTGAAAAGTCCTCATAAAATCTCTGTTGATTGCAGATTGCCTAAACTGAATCTATAGCATGCATATCTATTTTATTCATTGAAGTTCAAGAATATTAAGTTAAATATACATGTGTGTATGTGTGTGTGTGATAGCTTAATATTATAAATTTAGAGATTAAACTAAGAATGTTATAATTCCACAGAGTAGCCTATAACTGGACTATATTACAAAGAAAGAGAAGTGACGTTGCTAATTCATATTTTAGATACAATCAAGGAAAATATTTCCTAGTAATGCCTAGGGAAAAAATAACCTCCTTGAGCTCTAAGAAAAATAGCCTTCTGTTAATAGAAGATGGTAAACGAATGTTTGTGGGTGTGCGTACCCCTACTCAAGAGGGTATTTAAAACATGTGATTCAAACACAGACATCTGAAATAGTGGCGTCTTCCATGGGCTTTGAAAGGCTGACTTACATGTGCTCAGGAATGGCAGCCCGCAGGCGGTGACATCAGACCTAGAGGTGCTGGGGCCTGTACGCTGTGCAGTGAAGTGCAGCGCTCGACTTGTTTGCAATGGTTTTATTTTTCGACTAGTTTTTATCACACTTGGCATGAACAAGGGAACATGTGCTTTGCTAAATTTGAACTTTTAAGATGAAACTGAATTAACTGAGAACCAAAAAATTGCTTCTGAATTTTCCTAAGATTGAAAAACGTCTTTCCTTGCATACCAGGAATGGCAAAATAAATGACAAATACATCTTGAAAGTTTAAATGTGAGTTAGAAAGACCCTGTGGCTTGAGAACAACATTGCTGACTTTTTTTCTTGTTTCAGGCACCTGAGATGATAAGGTTGAACTGAAATGGCCTTTCCCCATACGGTACACCTTTGCTAACAAGGAAAGATATCCTAAACCTAAACCTAAATAAACCAAGCACTAAATCCAATAGAAACAAGATCTGTTTCATTTTTTTAACCAGAAAGTTTAATTAACTTGCCATTTCTTAAAACCTAATGTGACCATCAGAATGTAGAGCCAACTCTTGCCCCAAAACTTAATCATATTTTCTTTTTTCCTACTAGTGTTGGAGCAAAATAACTACTGGCTAAAAGATATTCCTGGAGATGCTCGTCCCTCCTAAATGCCCCTCTTTCTTTTTGTAAAAGGTAGGCCATCATACCCAAGTATAAATGCTTTGTATATCAAATGAGTTGCCCTGACATGCCGATATTTTTAAAGAGTTGAAGTCCAAAATAATTTTACAACACAATTCAAGCCATAAATTGCAGGATATGTTTATAAGGAATCTAGTGATAAGTAAAAGTCAAACAACCTGAAAGGATCTGCTGGTGGTACAAGCTTCACTGCATTAATAATGTCACAGTTAGCATGTTTATTAAATTAAATATTACCAGCAAGGGTCTTCTAAATGCCATGTTCCTAATACTAGATTACATATTTATTTCAGAGTTAGCATAGTAAGAAGGGGAGCTATCACTAGAAGGTCTATTAAGCCATGGATTCTTTTTTCATGGCTTTAATGGGACTATTCAAATCAAATTTTTCACGCCATGCCTTGAACACCGCTGCAAACCATACTGTGGGTGTAAAATACACGCAAGGCAGATATAATCAGCTCAGATGAAACCAGTGACTTGCACACCATCAAGTTTACTTTATTTTGAAAGCAGTGGGGTTTTCTTTCAAGTGAATATATTTTTAAGTGTGTGGCAACCTAACACAGAAGCCGAAGACAGGAACCAGAAAGACACACAAGTCTCAAAGCAACTGAATTAAACCAAGTATAATGCGGTGTCTAAAATCTTTCCTACTTTGTTTTCTCTGAGAGACTCTAGTTCTGACAAAAGAAAATCTGACCGTAACGTCAATAATTCACATAAATTCAACTTGCTTAAAAAGTCTCAGCTACCATTTTAAAACTGATTTCACTAGTAATGGGCTAAAATATTACTCTTTCAAATGTCAAAATTAGCCAGCCAATTGCCAACATGCCAGAGTAAATTAAATATTTTTAAAACTGAATTAACTCAGTAGGCTTTAAAGTTGCCAACTACTTAATATATATGTTTGTCTATTGTTGCTGTTTCTTTCAAGGGAATGGACGTGAGTTTGTTTTATTACAGGATCATAATTTCTACTTTCTTTTCCTGTCCCATGGCCAAAATGTCTACATGATAACTCGCTGGCACACAAAAAGAAGTGCTGTACCTGAGGACAGGCTGAACGTTTTTGTAAAAATGCTTATGAACAAATACACATTGTCTAAATATCACTATAGAGCATTTTAAATTTTTCTGGGAATAGGAATGGCCTCTATTCAGCATAGCTTTTGTTCCTAACCTGCATCCTAAACAGAAAATAGAACATTCTTTAAAGCCTCAGTGCTAAAAAGATAAATGATATATAAAAAGGAGAGTCACAAAGAGTTTTAGTAGTGGGATTTATAAGAAAACGTAACTGCAGGAGGTAAGGGGCTTCAGAAGTTCTTTAGGCTCTAAGTTACTACATTTTAAAAGCTCGGGTGGTGTAAGTCGATTCTAAAAAAAAAAAAACAGAAACAATCTCATTTTTGGAATAAACTGGTCAGTAAGTTTCTGCTAGCCCTAAAAAAGGATGCTCACATCCTAAATCCTACTGGGTTTCCAGACCTGGCTTTGCAGGAGCAGCATGCCAACATGCAGGGAGGCCTAGGCCTCTGCCTTCCCGACCATGAGGTGGAGGGGGTAGTACTCAGAGACATTACTGGACCCCGGCCTGGCCCTGCGGCCTGAACCTGGGCCTGAACCCGGGCCTGAACCCCTGATATGAACCCGGAGGCAGGACAACTTCGGGCGTCGTTGCGCGCCGGCCAAGCAGGAGAGCCGGGCCCAGGTTCTGCCGCGGGAGCCAGGCCTCCTGCGTGGCAGGCTTCCGAGAGGGCTTCCGCGACGCGGGACCCGACGGCCTGGTCTGGAGGCGAAGGCGCCAAGCCTGCCTCCCGCAGCACCACCTGCCTCCCGCCGCCGCGGCCCGCCCGGGTCCACCTCGACCGGCCGAGGCCGCCTGGGACAGGAGCAGCAGGCGCAGCATCCCTCCGCCCGCTCGAGTTGCACCTGCCGGTGCCGCGCCCAGCCCGGGGACTGCGACTGAGTTAAAATGGCGCGGATTGCGCGTGGTGGGAAGGCTAGAAGGCAGAATGAAGTGCTGCCCGCACGCTCGCCTTTTTTTTTTCCTTCCTTTTTCTTTTTGCAAATATGCAGTTGAAAACTGAGGAAATCTGAATTTGCAGGGAAGATTCGCCACCCCTTTCCGTCCTTATCCTCACCCCTATTCTCACGGACAACTCGAATTCCGACCTGGGACGCCAACTTTGATTCCCGCAGGGCCTCCCCAAACCCAAACTCTGATTTCCTTTGAACAGCAGCAGCTTCTCACACACACACTGTCAGTATCACTCCACTAGACACCCAAGACTTCTTGGAAGCGAGGAGAAATGATGATGCTTGCAAGGGACAAGCAATCACACTGCCTCCGAGAGGAGCGCGTGGCTGCAAATTTACCTCACGCTGACTCAGTCCCCGCAGCAGATGGTGGCGGAGCTGCAAGGGAAACGACCTCCTCGATTTTCTAAAGAACTTCCTAATAGCAGCTAAAGCGCGTCTTTCAGTACAAGGCACTACGTTCCTGTGAAATCTATCCTGGGCGCCTGAGAGCTTCGTTTACGCACTTGACTCCTCTGCTCACAGTGACTCTTCTCCGAGGGCGGTGGGCCGCGCAAGGCGCCGCGCGCTCCCGCAACCCGGCCTCGGGTCCGAGAGCTCAGCGCGGCCCCCACGGCCCCGAGCCCTGACCACCGGGTCCCCGGCGCCCGCGACCTCGCGCGCCCCGCGCCCCCGCACCCCAGACCGCACGTGCACCCGCTCCTCTGCGCTCCAGGGCGGCCGGCAGCAGGGGCACGGCCCGGGTCGGGGGCATGGTTGCATAAATGCACTACTCCACTTCACTCTCTACGCGCACGATGTTTTGTACTTTTCGTCCTCTTCTTTAGTTCTTAGATGTGGAGAGGGAGAAGGAAACACAAAGGAAAATCAGTCATCGCTTTTCTGTGTGGCAGACAAAACTCCTTGGAACGCCGTCTAGTGGCGGAATTGTCCAGGGAAGGCAAGTCAGTTTTATCCTCCCCGGAATGTTCTTTTTAATTGGAATTGTGAAGCTTCTTTACATCTGTCAAACTGCAAAGGGGACACCCAAGACGGTCTCTAGGTGGTAGTAAAGTTAGTCCCGTAACCTGAGGCTGCCCCAGACTAAGCAAGATTGTTAAATCATTTCCTGCCTCTTTGCTGGATCACCTCTCTTCGGAGACAAAAGTTCAAAAAACCACTCCTCCACGAGGTAAAGGCAGAGAGCGCGCTGCAGACTCCTTGACTAAGACGCTGCAGCGGAAATGTCTCTTCTCCGCATTTGTTCTCAAAGGTTGGGGGTCGGGCCTGGGTAGGACTGGCGAGGAATTTCACTATGGAAGGGTTAGAGTAAGTAGCCCTCAGACATCACCAAAACAAGTTTTAAACTCAGTGCTTAAACATAGCCCTTCTGCGAATTGGTTCTATGGGTCATTGTCCATCCCACCCCTTCACGATCCGGGAAACCGTCCACTCAAGAAGTGTAGGCCACTCTGTTTTAGGGTCACCACGTACCTCTAAGGCCTCTTTGTAAGACCAAATTTTTTGACAGCTGTGGTCAACAGTCTATCTTGACATGATTTAAGCTACACCCTACTCTCATCCAATGCCTCCCACCTTACTTTGTGAAGTTTAAAGAAAGGCTTAACTCCTTAAAGACCCTCCCTTCCCTGCTTGCCTCATTTCCAACCTCAGAAAGAATCAGATAGGTATGATAAAGAAAGTGCGTATATTTTCCTGGAAAAAAAACGAGCAAAGAGAAACTTGACTCATAGGGAATTAAATACTTGTAAATAAAAAGGAAAAGGCAATTCCTGATAGTGCTGTAAAACAAATTTAAGGAAGAAATGGGAGGAGGTTCCCGATAAGCAGACTGCCCAGTCTCAGAATGGGGACAGGCTAATTTTCCTTAACCCTTAAAAATAATCACCTATAATAATTATTTTCAAACTGTAAACTGCTTTCAAACACCATAGTTAGCATTTTACCAGGTTTATTTTACTTGTTATACACAGACGATACAAACGAGCAAAAAACAAAACGTTTCTCAATGGAGCGTGTACTTGTATAAATTATTCAGTTCACAGACAAAACGAAACAAATATAAAAATCACAACATTTGATTTACAGAAGAGCCAAAATATACACACGTTTAGACCCTGAATGCCTATTAGGAAAAATCCCCCCATGGACTGGAATCTAGATTGAATATTGTGTATGATGCATATTTCACATTAATTTTAAAATACAAAAAAGTATAGGTTTGCTACACAACATTAGAAATCCTACTAATCTATTTCCAGGGGGATTAATGCTCCTTATCAAATATAACAAGACTTAGAGAGGGGAAAATCAGTCTTACTTGCATTATGCTAGTGTTTTCCCAAGGAAGTCAAATTTCAGCTGTGTCTAAGTGGCAGGGGGGAATCATTTTCAAAACTAAAATGCAGTAAAATATACAACTCACACAGTTCATCTTCACTAGACTACACTATAGTTACCAACAATTCAGTCATCTATATCATTAGTAGAGTATTCATTACAAAGATTTACAGCATATAAAGGGGGGGACTGAAAAGATATTCAGAAACAGTTTGTCAGCATATTTGGCACCTGCACAGACCAGTAATGGATTTGGCACTTTGGGGAAAACAAATAAGGCAAAATAATATTGCTGATGTCGAGCTATTCTGTTTAGAAGGGAGGGAGGAAAACATACAACTCCAGTTAACTTTGCTTTGCAGGCATCATGCCACTTAATCTTCTTGCCTATGAACAGACACCTATCTTTTGCAGGTGTTTGGGCAGATTCTCCTTAGCTATTTGTGTGCATTAGGGCGCAGAGTGATTATTTCACCTGACGAATTGAGAAGTGAGAAACCCATCAGTATCAAGTATTTCATGTTTCCAGAACCTCTTAGAATATTTTAGTTATCTCACAAGAAGGTAGAGAGAGAAAAAAGAGAGAGAAGAAAAAGAAAATCAAAGAAAGAAAAGAATAAAAAGGTTAAGCATGAACTGGTTTTGTGCCTTGACGATGAGAATAAAAACTAGCCATTCGTTACAATAAATTAACACTATGTACAGTCATTTCACAGGCTTTGTCCCACTAAAATTATTAACATCCCTACCATCCATCCATCCATCCACTCGGGGATAAGAAAGGACGCGCTGGGTGGGTCCAGGTTCTAATGTCAACATCCTATGGTTAATGGGGAGGCCGAGAAACGGGGAGTCGGAATCGCTGCTGCCTGACAGGGCTGCCCAGGTCTCCTAAAGGTGAAGAGTTTCCTTACAAGAAAGAGAAGGAGGGGTGGAGAAAAAGACGAGGGGGAGGGGGATTGTTAGAAGGATAACTGCAGAGGAGGAGAGCAGTTGGAAAACCAAAAGGTTCACAGCAAAGTTGAAGGTCGGTGTGCTAACTGCAGAGACGGCTGTGCAAAAAATAAATAAAAACAAACAACCGGTTAAAATCCTACTGGGAGACCTGCACTTATTCGCGGCAGACGTCGTCGAGGGTCAGAGGAAGGAGCGGGTGCGAGGTGGGCCGGGCGAGGAGCGGCGCGGCGAGGGGCCGGCGGGCGCGGGCGGCCTAGCTGTGCGAGTAGAAGCCGTAGTAGCCGCCTATGTCCTTGGCGCAGTTCTTCTCGCAGTCCCGCTGGGCCAGCACCTCGCTCTTGAGCGGGGACGAGCTCTCGGACACCGGCGTGTCTGCGGGCGAGATCCGCCTCCGCTTGGCCTGCTCGTAAATCCCCGAGTCGCTCGAGTCGATGGACTTGATGGACGACGGCGTCTCGATCCAGCTGGAGTCGGACAGGTCCTTGGGCTTGGCGTCCTCGGCGGCGCCGGGCGGCAGCGGCGAGCGCTCGGCGGCCAGGCCCTCGGCCTCCTCGCCCAGGTAGGGGTTGGCGCCCGCCATGCGCGCGGCCGCGGCGCTGTTGGGCCAGCAGGGCAGCACGGAGCCCGACTTGGCGCCGCAGTACTGCGGGGGGCTGCGCGCGCCCCAGCCCGACGGGTCGGCGTAGTAGCCCAGCGGGCGGCCCGTGCAGCCGGCGGCCTGCAGCGGCAGCGCCTTCACGCCCGCCGCCGCGTACGACAGCAGCGTGGCCGCGTTGCCCGCGAAGTCCGTGGCCGTGTCGTAGGCCGAGGCCGCGAAGTCCAGCCGGTTGTTCGCCGGGGTCACGAACCAGCGCTGCGGCGACGGCGCGCCGGGGTCCTCGGCCTGCTGCGGGGACAGCAGCCCGTTGGTGTGCGGCACGCTGCGGTCCGTCCCCGGCCCGGGCCCCGCGCCGGCGCCCGGGTGGAAGCGGGCCTTGGCATAGTTGCTCACGAACTGGTCCTGCAGGAAAGAGCCGGCCATGGCGTAGCGGGCGCCGGGCACGATCTGCGAGCGCGGAGAGTCGTTGGGCGACGGGGTCAGGCGGTCCATGTCGCAGCCCGTGTAGATCCTGCGGGGAGGGAGAAAGAGAGAACCGAGGGGTGGCGCGGAGGTCCCTCGAGGGTGCTGAAGGGAAAGATACCTCCACTTTGGGCCCACCCCCACACCTTCCGTCTGTAACTTGCACCGGCCACACAGGATGGAGACGACAAACGGTCACAGACTGCATCGTCCCCAACAGAAATCCTGGGATTATAAAGGGCCACTGCGTCTCTGCAGGACCCCAGGCTGCAGAGCGAGGAAGTCCCTCTTCCCGCGCTCTCTCGCTCAGTGAGAGGGCTCCGAGAGAGGGACACAGCAGGGGGCTCTCGTCCCACTTGGCCAGCAACTGTATACACATCTAGGCACGGTTACCCTGAGACCAAAGTGCTGTTTGCCCAGTCGGCCTTCCTTGTGTGATGAGTTTCTGAGCGAAATTTCTAAGCAAGGCACCCACTCTCTTTGCCCTTCTAAGACTTCCTGTGTCCATTTGATTGTTCAGATGATTTCTCTCCTCCTTTTTCTAGATAACTTAAGAAACTCCTAGGGGAAAGAAAAACCTGCGTGGGGGTGGGAGGCGCATACATCCAGGTAGTCATCAGCCAAGACTGGCCTTCTGAGACCCTAAGGATTGCTGCTGTGAACCTCGAAGAAGATACTTTTTGTCTGATGTTTCTCCTATGTGAGCCTTTAATCCTTACCTCTACCAAGCCAACAAACAAGAATTACTATTTGGAAACAATGGTCATCAATCATTAAAATTCTTTGAAAAGAAAAAGTGTTCTTTACTGTGACCCAGCTTTGGATCCACCTATTGGCAAAAACTTTAGGGAAGATTCTTACAGTACAGTCTTCAACCTCCTCCCAGCAAGTGACCACTAACCCTTACAGAGTTGACACGTGCCAGGCACTGCTGTCTCTAGGGCTACAGATAGTAACTTATTTAACTTACAGCAATCCCACTTTACTGTTGAGGAAGCCAAGGCAGAGGGAAGTTAAGTAACCTGCCCAATTACAGACAGAGATTGGGTCGTTGGGAATTACCTTAGATAAAATAAACACTAACTTTAGGCCCTGGGCCTAGAAAATCCCACTAGAATTGAGAGGGAACCAGGGACTCATGAAGATGAGAAGTGTTTTCTCGTACACATACACACATGCCTCCTTTTGTATTTAGCTCACACATAAGTGTTTCAATCTTTAGTCAACAGATTGTTTTGAAGAAGAGCCCCAGTCTTGTCAGACCTTAATCCTTGGGGGAGGAAATTCCCTAGTGATTGGCCAAGTAACCTCCTGGTACCCACTGAACTTTTGTGCCTCTTTCTATTTCTCCAAAATCAAGCATGCCCAAACAACTAACATCAACGGGAGAGAAAAGGGAGTGTCATAAACCCCTCAACTCTCCACTATCCCCTAAACACCTAAGGTATCTTACTGTATAGGTTAAAAATTCTTTTCTGAAAACTGTATAGTGATTTTTAAAATGAAAGTGGCTTTTCCAACAAAAGGCAACCAGAGAAGGAGGGGCAGGTGACAGTTGCTATGGCTGCTCAGGTGCATTCTGCTTACTACACAAAATTTCCCCCCTGAAATTTAATTCCAATTTCAAATAAGAAGAGGGAGGCAGGAAGGGAACATAACTAGCAAGTATCTTCTCTGTTTGCCATCACAATATTTTTAAAAAGAAAAAAGCAGTCTGCAAAAGATACAGTTTAGATGCCCATCCAGGTCCCAAACCACTTGGGATTACTGAATTGATTTGTGCAAAATAAAATGCTTTTGAACAGATGTTCACAACAGAATTAAAAGCTCAAAATCTATAGGACTCTCCTCCAACATCTCTAGTCTCTTGGGCCACATTCTTTCCACTGTGCAGGGCCCTCCTTTTCAGATTGTGAAAACTTGAGTAGCCAAGTTTTTATTCTGGGGAATCCTATTGATGGAGATTGCTTCCTGTGAACTACCTTTGAGGGATACATAAGGTTATATACACAGTGATATCAATGATTTTTTCCAATTTTTTATAAAATGTCAAGAGGGAAGGTAGGTATCTGCCTGGAGATTGACTAGGGGCAGCCACCTGTCTCTTTTTCCACACATTTAATCTATTCCTAGTCAAAGACAGGTTCAACCTTTCAGGTCTATCCTAAGCACACAATGCAAGCCATGAAATTAAGATGTATGTGCCGTCTCTTTCATAAGACAGAAAAAGTGGAGGAACTCCCTCAATCCCGATTTAGATATTGCAATATAACACTATCTGAATCCTTAGGCACTATTGGCCCCTGAGTAAGAATCCCAGAACATCCCCATAAAGCTTTCAGTTTATACCTTCTGCCACAAGAGAACAGCCTTTTGCTAGAAAAGCAATAGAGATAGGTAAGAGAGGCCTGAAAAAAGGGAACCAATACATTTAATTAAAACATAGTTAGATACAAAAGATGAGAGGAAACTTTTTGAAGCTGATAAATAGTACACAACAACAGCATCTGAGTCCCTTCCCAAAGTCTGAAATGACTATAACTGGTTCTACTCATGAACTCGCCTGTGGTGGGTGCACATTTTTATTCAGTCCATAGTAAACTTGCATAGGAAATGCTATTACACAAAACTTGGAAATGGGTAAATAAAAGTCACATATGCCAAAGAGATTGTAACAACTGCCAGGGCCACATGCACTTTCAGGCAGAATTGCCTGTTTCAGACACAGACAATCTGAGCTGAGCATCTGCAGTGCCACATACAACACCCGCACCAGGAACCAGGGCAGCTTCCCCAGCCAGCCAGCTAGCCAGCCAGCCAGCCAGCCAGCCCCAGAGGCCGCCAACTTTGTAAATCACAGGAAAACTGAAAATAGTGCAGGAAACCTCTGACCAAAGCCACACAAACAACAAGCCACAAGGTCACCAGAGATAAGGGGAACCAACAAAAAAAAGAGAAAACCTCAAACTCTGTCCTCACAAATTCAAGCTTCCAAAAGCCTTGCATACGACAATTTGCCCTTGACCTAATAGAGGCCAGGCCAATTCCACAATGATTTGAAAAGGAACTTGTAAAATTACTTACGTGTCATAATTATCCCGAAATCCTTTTGCAAAGGGGTTGTGATCTATTTTCAGTTGTGTAATCTGGAAAAGAGAAAAAACATATATGTCTCTGATCTCACCTTTTCCATACAGGAAGAGTATGTGTTTGGGAACCTATCATCTGCCACTTTTACAGAGGCTTAAGGCCCACAACTTCATTAAATAACAAGGTTTCCCTAACTGAAAAAAATTTAGAGATCAGACAGAAAGGCAAAAAGAGAAAGTATCACAACAGTTTAATGTTTAAGTTAGTGACACCTAAAACTATTGTTTTCAGTAAGCTCTTTCTGTGTTCTAAGTTGGTTCAAACTCGCCTTTTTAAAAATGCATGTTACACATAGGGCACTCACATAAATATCTTTAAAAAGAACTTGAATTCATCACAAAATATTGCCTATTTTAAGTGTTTTGCCATATTTTAAAAAGTTGGTCACTTCTGATTCACAACCTGAGGAACTGGCAAATTGCATGTTAAAATCGGGTTGATTTAAAATAAAAGCATGTTCTGATTTCTTATATTTTCACTTAAGTAAACACACACACACACACACACACACACACACACACACACACACACACAACCTCTACCATTCCTAGTCAAATCAGCCACTAAAAACGGTTTTTACAAACATGGAAACACTGCAGGTTCAAATGGTAGAGAACGCCTAGCTCTGAGTAACTGGTTTGCACTATACTGTGTGTATGGTTTTTTTCCTCTTATCTCCCAGAACAGTAATGTTTGTTCATTTCAACCATCAATTCTTAATTTTTAAACAAAAAACCTTTTTTAGATGCCAAAGCTTGCCGAGATTAAAATGCAGGGGGAGATCTGCCTGTTTCCTAAAGGAAAGAGGGGGAAGAAAGAAAGAAAGAAAGAAAGAAAAGAAAGAAAGCAAGCAAGCAAGCAAGCAGATTTTAATCTGTTCTAGTTTGAGGACCAAATTAAATCTCTCGAAAGAAAAGACCCTAGAAATCCGGGCTGCCTCACAGGTGATCCGGGTCGCCCGAGTTGGAGACAACTAGGAAGCATTTCCCCAGCCTGGTGTCGAGGTAAGGTGCCCAGCAAGCCCCTAGCCTCACGCCTAAGCCGCTCGGCAGAGCCAGCTGTGGCTGAGGTCGGTGCAGCTCGCTCCCGAGCCCAGGAGGGCAGGCGCCGCGCAGCCCCGAGGCCTCTTACATCTGTGTTCTGGTAGGCGGTGACGGCGATGAACTGCGTCTCCGGGAAAGTGAAGGTCTGCACGCGGCCGGGCTGGCTGGTGTCCTCCGTGCCGTCCTCGTTCACTTCCACCACATGCAGGCGGGGCTGGTACTTGTGCAAGGACTGTAAAACCACCATCTGTCCGGCGAAGAGAAAGGAGACGCGGGGCGGCGTGTTAACGCGGTGATTGTACGCGCGGCTGTGGCGCCCGCCGGGCGAGGACCGACTGGAACCGGCAGCCCCCCAGAACTCTGCCCGCGGGGCTCGCGGGGCTGGTGACCGCCGGCCGGGCAGACCGGCCTTCGCGCCTCTGGGAGTAAGGATCCATTCGCCAAGCACCCGGAAAACCAAACCCGACCGCCAATCCTCAGGGCCCCTCTCCTGGTCCTCCTCTAAGGAGGAACAAAGATTTTTCACCACCTGCAGATCTTGTGGGATTTCTTCTCAAAATCAATCAGTATTTGTACTTGGGAAGGAAGGTTGGGAACTCCGGAACTGGGCCGGGAGGGGGAGGGGGCAAAGAAAACAACTTTATAGACCTAATATAATTTTGCAGGGTGGAAAGGTAATTTTTAAGTCTTTGATGAAGCAAACTATCCAGTTTCGCATGCTTCTTTAAACTGACAAACGGTGTGTGTGTGTGTGTGTGTGTGTGTGTGTGTGTGAGAGAGAGAGAGAGAGAGAGAGAGAGAGAGAAAGAGAACGAGCAAGCGCTTGAGCCACTGACCTGCCCATTGTTGTTTGAGGCTCCTTTGTTGTTCGTTAGTTTTAATTTTCCAAAAGAGATTTCTTGGCGCATCCAGTGAGCCCCGGTGTTGGGGGAATCCGGATGCATATAGACCCGATTTCCTAGAGAAAGAAATACGTCGTTTACCAATGCCCCGGGCACTGCCCAGTCCCAACTCCTCGCCACATAGTGCGCTTTTGCGCGCGTGTACACACACACACACACACACACACACACACACACACACACACACCTTACTCCACTGTGAGGCCCATTAGCTAGGCTTTTTTAGGCCGTGCTTTCTTCCTATTAACTGGGGATGATTAAAATAGCTTTTGCATAATCCTCCCCCTTCTCGCCGCTCTGTCTGTCCCCCTCATCTCCTTTAAGAAGTCATTGGCCGATCGTTTTAAAAGTCGCTCGCCAGTCCACAAAGGCTTTAATTAATCATTCTCACCTAAATAAGTGTCAAGAAAAAGTGTTAATTGGAAGGACTTGCCTTGCACATTGGTGTCCGCTTTGCCGCAAGGAACCCATTTGCCTCCTTGAAACCTCCAGTGATTGGGATCCGCCAAAATCACATCCACAAAAATATTGTAATGAGCCGTGGGATCGAGACCAGAGATGTTAAAACTTAAAAAAGGAAACATGCGCCTATTTAAATTAAAAGGGGGGAGGAAAAACAAGGGGGAAAAAAGAAAATAAATGTTAAAGATTAAATGCAAGAAGCGGGGCGCCAAGATAGCAAAGCAAAACTTGTTCTCCGAGCATAGACGAACGAGTGTTTGCTGATCTAGAAAAGGGGTGGTGGGAGAGGAAAGAAGTGGGCCGAAGTCGGGGAGAGCAGCGAGTGAGCTGGAGTCGGGAGTCGGCAGGTATCACTGCTCAGGTAGAGCCTCGCCACCTCTCGGTACCGCGGGCGTGGATGCGTCCCTCCCGTCGCCCGGCAGCCGGCCTGGGCTCTTCCTCCTTCTCTCCTTTCTCCAGCCACCGACTGGCTCTCCGACCGCGCTCGCTCGTGCAGCAGGGTCCCCCCTACCATCATCACCGCGGTGCTTATCCCTTCCACTTTCCCCTTTTCCAAAACCAGCCACCTCCGGTGCGCACCAGAGCGCTTTCCACTCCGCTCCCGACCCCAAATCGTCGCTGCCGCGGCGGTCGCAACCTGCGTGCGCTTGCCCCGGCCACGCCTGGAGCAGCGGCAGCCGAGGATGTAGCATTACCTTCCCTGTTTGGTGATGATCATCTCCGTTTGGTGCCGGTGAAATTTCAGCCAAAGGGGCCTGTTGCACAGGTACACCTGTGCTTTGCCGGGCACCAGCCCCGGCTGGGTGGAAGAGAACTGGTAGAACGGGGCTCCTTGGTAGGAGTGGCCGTATTGCTGTGGGTAGGGGTAGCCGGCCGTGGGGTAGCCTTGCGGTGAGGAGTTGGACAGGAGGCTGTTGTAGGCTCCGTTGGTGATGACCGGGTGATGGGCCATGTAGCGGCTGGGGCTGCCGATGGAGAAGGCGGGGTGCGCCGGTCCGTGCTGGCCGGGGTACGGGAACATGGCACTGGGAGCAGTGGCCGCAGACTGTGGCTGGCTGGACTGAGATAGGAGGTAGCGATCTGCAGCAGAGCCATCGAAACTGTGACGAAGCTCAGAGACCCCGTCCAAGACAGGAGAGAGTTTACTTCTCTGGACGTCCCCTGGTGAGTCCTTGGAGTCAGGAAAATTGTCTGTATCTGACTGATTCGTCATCCCCCTGGTAATTTTTTTCAAAGGTGAACTTCTCTCCAGGTTGTCAGTGGTCGAGATAATGGGATGATCGTGCAAGACAAGCTCAGATCCGCCTGAATGTGGGTAGCTGCTGCTCACATTGAGAAATTTCTTGGAGAGCATGATAGAAGGAGAAAGGCAGTGCTCCAGCTGCATAGCTCTGGAACCTGCACGCTCGCCCTCCAGTCCCTGGCTTTTAAAGTCCTATTTATCATAAACTAGAAATCCACAGACCCCTCACTAGACAGAACGCACTTCAACCAGCAAATGCTTCTCAAAGGTTTGATTTACTTTTTTTTCCCTGGGAGAAGAGATTGGCCAATTGACACCATGCAGCAATCAGAAAAGGCTCACTTTTGATCTCGCTGCTTGTGCAGCCGATGAAACGGCTCCTGCCATTGGTTAACTGCTGACAGTAATTTAATTAGATAGACATTAATTAGGATAATCACCTGGCTCCTGGTCGCGACGATCGTGGCAAATTTAAGGGGATGATTTTATTGTTGGCTTGGGGAGGGGGTGGGGAATGTGTGTTAGTTTACGTGGGCACTGTTGTATCACCTTTAAGCTTTGTGACCACTGCTTTAGGAAGATTCAAAGATGTGCAATTTACTAAACATTTCCTACCTTCCCCCCTCCCCCGTTAGAGCGGAGGGGCGGAGGAGGGAATTCGATGATGCTAGGAGACTTTTCGGATCTGAATGAGCCAAATATTCAGTTGAATGTAACGATTTCAAGTGCAAAGTATACAAAGCGCGAGCCGGTGGCCTCTTCTCGCCCTGTAAAAGTTCCAGAGTCTGTCTTTTCCAGTTAATACAGAAGCACACAACACCTGAGCCAGTGCTTTGTGAGCAGGTCTTGTGTGTCCTTGGCGCCCCCCACCCCATCCCCCACCTCTTAAACTACATACATAAATAAATCACTGCTGCTGAGAGCCACAGTGATGAGCTGGAGGGGGGAGAAGTGGGGACGAAAAGCAGCAACTCACCCACCCATCCACCCACCTCAGGAAGGTTCGGTTTCTCGGTGGAGCACAGAAACAGTGACAGTCTATGATCTCCTTTTTAAGTTTTGAAATAATCATAAGCTGTCGGACTGAAGTGCCTTAATGTATTTGCAGTGATGTTTACCCGGTCTTTATTAAATATTTTATCAGCGAACTTGGTTGCAGATTATCTGAAGATCATCTAACTGGGGACAGGCGCCATGCGTCCCTCTAGTCCCACTGCACTTCCTTCTTTCCGATATACTAGCTTGGCGACAGGTTCAAAAGCCTTGCCAGGAAGAGAGAGGGCTGAGTCCCGGCGCGAATGAGTTAGCCAGGAGTGCTGATCAGGGGAGACAGAGTGGAAGTGGTGTCAACGCAGCGATCTTACTGAAGATTCGTGTGTGTGTGTGTGTGTGTGTGTGTGTGTGTGTGTGTGTGTGTGTGTAATGTTTATGTAATCTGGAGGGGAGAGAAAGAATCCATGCCAGTGATTTTAAAGGGAGGAAGAATCTAGGGAGGAATAGAGAAAAGACCCAATTTAAAGGGATGTTGGCATAAATAAACAGCACAAGGCCCAAAGCAATTCCGAGGTGCAGGGAGGGGAGGTCTACCAGAACCTGCTCTACAGATGAGCCCAGCCGCTGGCCCGAACCAGAGAGCCAGGAGCTGCCCGGGCTTTATCCCACAAAGCTGCCTCCGTGGCAGCTTTCCTCCCGCCTCGGAGCCGCGCGGGAACCAGGAGCGCAGCGCCCGAGCTCACCTCGGCGCCGCGAGGTGGCCGCCTGCAGAGCCGGCTCCGCCCGGAGACTGAGGGGGCGCGGGACGGCCGCGTCTAGTGCAGACCCCAGGGGCACACACTCTTCCCCTGCCTCCGGCGCGGCCTGACACCTCGTCCGGGTGGTCTCCCTCGGGGACAGCGGCTCTGGGGACATTGGGTGGGTCCCGGGCACGGGCGGAGAGGGGTTAACCAGATTGGCAGGTTGGTGGCTGTGGTGCAGGGGAGAGCAGCGCGGCGGACCGGGCGGTCAGCGCCGAGCCCAGGCTGCGCCGCCCCCGAAGCGGGCTGGGCGCCTGGGCGACAGAGGGCACCAGCTGCGGCCTCCAGCAGGGCGCTGGGAGCAGGGCCCGGCGCGGGCGGCCCTGGCTGGACAGGTTGATGACCAGATGTCTCGGAATCAAGCCGAGACAAATTTTCCCTTTGAAAGCAAACCTCAGCTCCTGGCGAAGATGCTTCATAAGCAGGATCTTAGTCGTTGAGGCATTGGGACGCAGGGTGGGGGTGGGGGAGAACAGCTATGACCCCACTTGACATGTGTTCCTACCTTTGACCTGCCGCCACCATTCGTCCTCACGGGGGGGGGGCTTTTTGGCCACTTGTATATTCTCCTCTCTTCCATCATGAACTTCTCTGTCCAAGTGCCTCTCCTCTACCGCTTCCCTCTGTGCCTTCGGTCCTCAGTGGGACAGTCTTAAGTACGTGTGGAGAAGGTGAGACACCATCTGAGCTCTTTTTGAGCCTATGCCATTCCTGGCACCCTGAACTGGCCTTTTAAGAGTACAAAAGTGACACGCGAAGGTGTTAAAAGTATAGAAAGGAAGCGAGTACACCTTCCTTGGAATTTTTAAGGAATTGAATTGAGAGATGAATGTGTACTGACCCACTTTAGATTATCAGTACTAAATTTAGTGATTTCTCACATATAGCCTTTGCCTTGAATGTAGACATGCCGAAGAAGGAAAACAAAGACCTTCCCCAGGATCACAACTGCCTGTGACCCTGTACTTCTAATGACCAGTGCTTCTCAGAAAAAAAGTGAGAGCCAGGAGGAACCACATCATCAGCGTAGGTCTAGGTGGGGCTTGGATTCTTTGTATGTATATAAATAACATGAGCTGCCCTAAGACCCAGATGCTATTGGTCAAAGCCAATCACACTTTGAAGAATGAGGCTGGAGCTTTTAGTGCCCCATACTAGTCTGAGAGGAAAGCAGGGACATATATCTGTGCTAGGGGCAAGTTTAGTTTCAAGAGCTGCTTTAACCCTGTACCGTGAACTGTTAACAGTGCTCACATAAACATACCTGGTACACGTGAAAACATGTGTACACACACACATACAAACACACACACAGAGCTGTGGCTAAACAAGTCATTTCAATGTCTAATTGGGCCAGGGGTATCAGGCTGCTATAATAGTTGTACATTCCAAGACAAAGGCATTCCCTGAACTTCCCCTCTGAGCACCCTCATTTTTAATCAACTCTAATTACAATAATAATAATAGTAAAAATAATAATGATGTAGGTTTTCTGCTGGGAGCAGTTTTGACAAGGTTCTGAAATTGGGACTGTCTCCAATGTGAACATAAAATTTACCATATCTAAACGAAGAAACTACAGGACAAGCAAGAAGTGCTTTGACTACCTCTTATTCCACCAAAAATTACACTGAAACATACTGGGAATTTAAATCATTTCCACTTTCAGTTTCTGGTAACTTCATTAGACAACCAATAGAGCCTAGAACTGTTCAGGTAGGACAGGAATTTGGTCTACCACAGCATTCCTAATACCTCTAGTAGGTAAAGATTAAATTTGAAGTCCCCAAGTAAAACCTTCCTTTCATGAAGCCTTAGAAATATTCTTACCATGCCGGGCATGGTGGCGCACGCTTGTAATCCCAGTACTTGGGAGGTGGAGACCGGAGGATCCGGGTTCGCGGCCAGCCTCAGCTACTTAGTGAGGCCCTCTGCAACTTCATGAGACCCGGTTTCAAAATAAAGGATAAAAAATAGGGCCGGGGGCGTAGCTCGGAGGTAGAATGCCCCTGGGTTCAATCCCCGATACCGCAAAAAAAAAAAAAAAGAAATATTCTTACATTTTCACAAAGAAGAGTGTAGACTAGAAGTAAACCTTTGTCTCCTTATCTTTAGCCATACTCCTTGGGGTACCCAGTATGGTGCTGCTCCATGAGTATCAACAGGAGCAGTTACCTTTGGACATCAGGTTAGAGGGTTAAAGGGTGAAGTCATCTATGAAAAATGCCACTAGTCAAAATAATTGGTTTTTAAAACTGAGTATTTCTAAGTTCGTTTGGGGAAGATAAAACAAAATTATTGCTAATAAGCTCCTAGTAGTAAAGTCACATTATGGATAATTTTCTCATTTTGCTTTGAAGACATATATCTTTTTTTTTTTTTTTTTGCGGTACCGGGGGATTGAACCCAGGGGCGTTCTACCTCCGAGCTACACCCCCGGCCCTATTTTTTATCCTTTATTTTGAAACCGGGTCTCACGAAGTTGCAGAGGGCCTTACTAAGTAGCTGAGGCTGGCCATGAATCC
Source organism: Glis glis (assembly GCA_004027185.1). Classification (NCBI taxonomy): domain Eukaryota; kingdom Metazoa; phylum Chordata; class Mammalia; order Rodentia; family Gliridae; genus Glis; species Glis glis. The sequence goes on from PVJS01006762.1 coordinate 48,675, forward strand.
AGATCCTCCGGTCTCCGCCTCCCAAGTACTGGGATTACAAGCGTGGGCCACCACACCACACCCGGCCGAAGACATATACCTTCTATGGCTACCATAGATGAAAATCTAGAGTACTTTCCAACAGTCAGATTCTATAAAGTTTCAAAACTGTTGGTGGAATGTACACTTTTAAAATATGAAAAAGTCTAAATTAAAATTGCCCTGTTCTTAAATGTACTCATCTGAAATCCTGGAAATATATCAATAAAATATTGAATATACAATATTAGCATGTGAGAAATGCTTTTAATAAAATATGTCAACATTTTTTCTGGGTTACTCACTAATGAGGTAGCCACTCATTAATGGCAATCATTTTGCATTTGTGAAGTTTTGTTACCACACTGATGTTTTATGTGTTGTAAGATCTTAAAATGCAAAGGGAAACACATCTCGGTGTGAGACTTCCAAAGCACTGTCAAATGTTACTTTGTCAATTCCACCCAGTGCCAAAAAGACCTCAGGAGACGTGGATTGTAAATGTATTTTATTTTGTAAGCAACAATCAAAATATATTTGTGCTACTGATTTCTTCAAATATTAAATGGGATCCTAACAAAATTTGTCCACTTTGATGTATTCTTGTACAACTTGGAATCTGCAAAGACCCTGACTAAAGAAACAGAAGTAATTGCACAACTGAGACTGGAGGTGTTACAGTGCTGCAAATGATGCCAGATGTCTTACATTTAACCAAATACACCTTCAAGAGGTCCCTTGATTTTGAATATTAGGAACAACAGAAGAATATACACTGAAAGTATCAGTAATAGCTTTTTGTGTTGCTTTATTTAAATACGACAGTATCCAACATAGCTGCTAAACACTGGACAATATTTGAAGTCATAAGTACATCCACATGTTCTTCCAAATGACGTTTGGGATCCTAAAACAAACAAAAAGAAAGAGAGAGAGAGAGAGAGAGAGAGAAAGAGAGAGAGAGAGAGAGAAAAGAACTATATTACTGGTAAATTTTTTTTCAATAGCTAGTAAAATTAGTAAAGAAACCTAAATTTACATAGATTTTACAATGTAACTTCCCTAATATGTTGTTATATTCTTAGGGTTTTAAAATTTGCTAAAAAGGTAGCTAATAAAATAACAGGTCACACAATGAAAGGCTGATTTACACAATGTTATAAATGTACTAGAGATTTTTATAAAGGGGAATAAGGAATTCTATAAAGTCCACAATCATCTGATTTTAAGAAAAGTGCATTTATATGTGTGAGTACATGCCTGAGTATGTGTGCATTCTGTCGTTCACATATTTTAAATGTCTTAGGGGGTAATGTATTTAAAGCAAACATATCAATAGATAAGAGGTCAACGTAAATGCTTATTACTTTTTCTCTATATATTGATAAAAATGAGAATTCTGTAAAATTCTATTTAAGAGCAATGCTTTAAATGATTCAGAAAATATTCATGGATCAAAAGTCAGTGTAGTTGGAAATTTAAATACAATTTGGATCAATTCTAAAATGTTAAGAATGTTTCATGCAGATATTTTGGAAAAATATATTATAGAAAATTATACAGGTACAATCCATTAACTTACCTAATCAAATCCATTTTTTTTAAAGTAGACCAAGCTAAAAAATGAGGCTTAAAATTGTATTATAGTAAAGGAATTTAACCTGCTTAACTTATATGTATATTTAAGGGTGAATGCAGTGTTTCAGCTAAATTTGAAAGCTTTGAAATAAAGGATATATATTGTACACACAAAAAATTTTAATTTAAAATATCTTCCTATGGGTATTGTTAAAATACCTAACTTTAAATGAATATTCATTACTGGAATTATTTCTTAGTGGTACTTGTCTAACCTGTAATTTCAACATGCTGATTTCTTTAAACAACCCAAGACACAACATCCTACAAATAATTTCAAGTGACTAGACCACAGTATTATTATTATTTATTTCAGAAATAAGTTTTAGTGCAATTTAGGTGAAAGATACTGAGAAAGACTGGCAGGAGAAAAAGATATTGGTTTTTTTCCATTATAGACAGTTTTCCCTTTGCCATAGAATAGGCCACACCACTGAGGTACTTACTACATTTTTAAAAATGATTCTGATGATTATTAAGCTTTGTCAATTATGTATTTTTCAGTTTCATTTTTCTTTTGTTGTTAACTGTTAAGTAAAATCTACATTAAGAAACTAAAGCCTCAGAAAGTAATTTATTCAAATAGTGAATTCTATGAAGTTAAGGCTGTAAAATTGGTGATCTAATATTACATATTAGGTTAAAATAAGGAGCAGAAAAAGACAAGGCGAGAAAATAAATTATTTCATTTTGGTTTTGGGAGGGTACTTCTTTTTAAATTATAATATTCAGAACGTACTGAGATTTGATTTTCTCATTTATGGTACATGACAAAGTCAGGCCTTTGCCCCTTTCACTCTGTTGGAGTAATTGGTTTTATAGTGAATTGATAACTCATTTATCAGTTATCTACATTACTTCTTGTGGCAGCTGGGTGATTCTTAGAGATTTCCCATCCAAGAATGGTCCTGGCCCAAACCTACATAGCTTGTGAGATGTGATGGGATCAGAGCATATGGTAGGATGGCTGAAAGCAAAGACAGCTTAGTGTCTTGCATCTGAAATATCAAGATTCTGCCAACATCAGCAATATGATAACCATGTTCCATGAAATAGGGAAAATGTAATCAACAATCTTTAAAAAAAAAAACAGTCTAATTAATCTGTAGATTCCTTTAATTGGTTAGTGCACCCCCACCAAATAGGGACTAAAACTTATATTTCATCTTAGAAGAGTGAAATACCAGATATTTAGAACCCTTTCCCTTCATGCAGTACAACCAATAGAATTCTAAGCCTTTTCAGGTACATTACCTACATACTGATAAAATACATCATTAAAAAAACTGTTACATATGAAATGAATCCACTCTCTATTATCTTACCCGATCTATAGTAAAAATAATACTTGAATAATTAACTTAGTACAAAAGTATCCTAATTTCTAGCAAATTGTTTTCACTAAAGATAGTATGTCATAGGTATAGATTTGTGATTTATTCTTTATAGATGGCAAAGAATTTGACATCAAATAAATTCAGTGACCTTTAAAATTGGTATCATATTTACATGACAGAAGAAAAATGTAGAGTGAACAGACAGAAAAAAAATCATGAAGGCACTAAAATAGTTTTAACTCTATAAGAGGATGTTGTTATGAGACTGTATAACCTATTACAGTACACCTCACCTGCTTGCCAACATTCTTTATTGCCAGCTGTTCAGGTGTCATCTTATCTTCTTCTTCTACAGCCTGTGAATGAAACACAAAGGACAAAATTTCAAATTCTAAATTTATTTTTCCCACTGAGAAATAATCAACAAAATAATGGTGAGCATAAAGCAATTCTGCTAATCTTCAGAATAATCTCCAGGGTAATAAAACTAGTACCATCATCATTTGAAACAGTTTTAAGATATACTTGAACAGTTCTGAAAACAGCAAACAATCACTATGTGGTAACCATTTGGAAATTAATTAAATTAATTAATTTATTAATTAATTTAACCTCAAGAAATTATTAAATTCTTTGAGAGATGGAAGGATGGAAGTATCTGAGTTAGCCTCTTACGGCATGTTGGTACTAATTTTGTTCTATCATCTTTTCCTACTTTCACAGCAGTTCTTCCTTCAAGTTCCCATTTCTTTGTTTCCTTTTTTCTTGTCAATCCAGTACCTACGGACTAGCATTTAGGATTAAAGGAGCTGTTGACTTGACCTACTTAACAAAGCACATACTAATCTTTGCACATCCTTAAATCTCTATAAGTAATATACATATTCAGGAAAAAAATCTCACTACTTCATATGAGGGACCTTCAGTAACCATAAAGAAATAGAGTAATTTGAAGTTTTCAACATCAAAATAAATTTCTTGAATTAAAAACCAAATCAAATCAACCAAAATAACAAATGCAATCCACTCTCTACAACTTTCAGATTAGCTTAGCTATGACCATAAGCTTTCTAGCAGAACAATTGTAAAATCATTACGTTTATATTAGCTAACACCACTTCTTTCCTCTTCCAATAATGGCATTAACCCAAAATCTTTATTGAGAATCCTAAGCTTAAGGAACCTTCTTTTTAACAGTTTGGGTATGTTATAGCCTGATGATAGGACTGTACATCAGGAGAACTCGTAGTCTGTGATTTTTTATAGCATCTGATAATTGGAAAACGAAGAAAACTTAATCATTACCAACCTCAAGAAATGCCACCACAGCACTTACCATAAAGATGGCTACGAAAGGGGGTGAAATCATAGTGGCAGAAAGCAGGAGCCCAAAATCCCAATGAGGGTTAGATTTGGATACTCTAAACTTAATAATCTCACAGCTGCCAAATTTCTTCATGTGTGAACAATGAACATGTAGGAAATGCAGTCATCAGACATTTCCCATAAACTGGGAAGTTTGGCTGCATTTCACACCTTCTTAATAGTTTTGTAAACAGAGAACTTGAAAATGAGCAAAGATGGCAAGTGTCTAATTTTATAAATGGACAAACTATCTAGAGAATTTTCCCCAATAGAACCTGTCTAAAGAGAAAAGATGGTGAATAAGTATTATATCTACGGATTACTAAGGATGCATCATTAGGAATTTTATTTATGACTCATAAACCTGAAAGAAGGAAAAATAAAAATTAATAACACTCCAAATCTAGAATTCCCTAGACAGAGAATATGTTCATTTTCAGAGTCAGATGTCGCTCTATTATTCTCAGCTAGTTATGAAAGTATTTCCTAACTGAGAAATTGCTTCTACTTTTCAATGTTTTACATATAGGGAAACATGGACATGCATTAAGAGTTTGTCTTTCTAAATTACTTCTACAAATTGTGAAATTATACTTTTATTGACTTAAAAAGCATATTAGATGAATGGAACAATTCACATAAGTTTGTCTCCATACCCATTCAGTGTTAGTTGTTCTATGCACATGCCAACAACAGTACTTACTACAGTATTGGAAGGAGGCAAGAGTTTTGGAATTTGGCTCAAAATACCAATTCACATAGAAAATAGTTATTAGGGAGTATTTTGGATCATTGCAAATATAAAAGATGGTGAATATACAAAGATGAAGGTCAAAAAACATTTAAAGCACTAATCTTATTCAAAAGGTTAAGAAGGATATAAAAAGCTCCAACAAATTTTAAAAATCTTTTACATCATTTAACCACTTTACCAATTAAGTTTTTCCATTCCCAATAATTAAAAGAGAGAGTTCACAAACTCTTGGAGAAGTGCAGATGGTAAAAAGTACTCCCAGCCATAGATGCCATCTGGGAAATGAGAAGCAGCTGTAGATTTAGGCATATACTAAGGTTCCAAACCCCCATGACAAAAGAGTAAGCACATCCCTTCCATTCTAGGATAGACTAGATCATCACATCAACCCCTAAATACTGTTTCCCTCTACCTAAGTTACCTATATGTCATCTACCATCTGGGCAAAACCAGTCTGTCTTCATTCACACTTCTAATCTGGCTAGTCACCAGGAAAAATTAAGAAATGGTAGCAGCAGAAACAAATGAAATTCAGGCACAGGCAGTGTCCTCACTAGGGAACTTCTGTGTTTATGGCAACTTCTGTGATTTGGCTTCAAATTTTGCTTTTGCATTCGTGCTCTTCGGTTTACTCAACCAACAAAAAGCACTGAAAATGTTTGTGGCTATTCACACTAGAAACGTTTTTAACAGTTTATCAACAAAGACCCCCAGATGGCTATCCCATCATGCACGGTCTGCACAGTTCTAAGAAATTCTTGGAATTTGGTCTGTTATGTGATCACAATCCCCTCAGATGTACCCCCTATCTTCAGGCTTTTACTAAACCCATTAACCTTATTCTTTTTTTTTTGTTGTTTTGTTGTTGTTAATGGTCAAGTTTCTCAAACGGAAAATCTATATCTCAAATTTCACCATTTTATTTACCCATTAACAAACAGATTCGATTCTTGGTATTTCACTAACACTCTTTTAAGGATCTCCTCCAGGCCAATTCTAATTTTCTGAACCCCTTTAGAATTACTCTGACACCTGTTTTCTCTTCTATTCCTCTTAAGCTTTGGTTTTGATACCACATCTCTTATTCCACATACTTCTTTGACTAGTCTTTTGGCTTTTATCCCCCTGACATGCTTTGTTCATTCTGTAACATGCCATGATCCCTCTTAAGCACATGCTTGCTAATATCACCAATGTAGCAATTTTAATGTAAACTAGGGGACAAACTGTTAAAATAGAATATGCTAATTTTTCACCAATAAGCAACCTCTGCCTGCTAGTGGATTTCAAGACAACATACTTTACACTTCTCTCGTAACTTATATTTATTTTTTATATTACGTCTATAACTGAAAATAGTACTATGAGTTATGAGAGTAGAAAATGAGTTTAAAGAAATAACTTTTTATTTATTTATTTATTCATTTGTTTTTGTGGTACTGGAGATTGAACCCAGGGGCATTCTACCTCTCAGCTCCAACCCCAGTCCTATTTTTTAATTTTTCATTTTGAAACAGGGTCTCACTAAGTTGCAGAGGGCCTAAGTAGCTGAGGCTGACCACGCCCCTGTAATCCTCCTGTCTCAGCTTCCCCAGTACTGGGATTACAAGCATGCGCCACCACGCCCAGCTAGAAATAACTTTTTATAAAACATACTTGAGAAAACAAAATTAACTAACATGAAGCAATTCAAAAACTATCTAAGAAGGTATAAGAAGTTTGAGTATGAAGAACCTTAAATCTTTTTTATACTACCATCACTAATTAAATATCAACATATACACACTTTTACAAATATCAACTTACTAAACTTTTAAAGCAGCCCAATGATGTGGTGAATCAACATTTCCCATTTAAAGACATTAGGCACTATTTCCTTGCAGGTACCACATATTAATTTCAGCAATATTTCGACTATAAAAGGAATTTTTCAGACCCATCTTGCTCTGACGGAGTTCACATTGGGGCTTAACTTGTCTGTAACTCTCAATTTGTGTGTGTGTGTGTGTGTGTGTGTGCGCGCGCGCGCGCGCGCACGCGTGTGTATGGTTACTGTGGTTTGAACCCAGGGTCATTCTACCTCCAAGCTATACTCCCAGCCCTTTTTTAATCTTTTGTTTTGAAATAGGGTCTTGCTAGGTTGCTGAGAGTCTAGCTACATTACTGAAGCTACTGTAGAACCTGCGATCTTCCTGTTTCAGTCTCCCAAGTACTGGGATTACAGGTGTGTGCCACCACACCTGTCTTATAAATCTCAAATTATAATGCAATATGAAACATATAAAAAAGAGTGTCCAACAAGAATGACGGGGACATAGTGCTAAGTAAATGTACCTTAACTTATCCTTGTGGATCACCTGGCGGTAGAAGAGTGAGGGTGAAAGTATGCAGAATTCTCTAGGGAAGAGCACATCAAGTGATACGGTAAAAGAGAAAGAGAAAGACCCTGGAGACTGAATGGCTATGGGAGAAGAGGACTAGGAGGATGAGAGGGCCACTGAAAACCAAACTGGTAGAGGAAGTGTCCTGAAGAAGTACTAAGCAGAAGAGACAACACCACTCACTATTAAAGGTGTTAGCATGGCTAAACCCTGAAAAAAGATTTAAAAAATAATATTTTTTGGTGGTGCTGGCAATTGAACCAAGGACCTTGTGCATACCAGGCAAGATCTATTTTTAAAAAGTGTAAGAATAAGTCGGGCGTGGTGGTGCACGCTTGTAATCCCAGTACTTGTGAGGCTGAGACAGGAGGATCGCAAGTTCACAGCCAGCCTCAGCTACTTAGTGAGGCCCTCTGCAACTTAGTGAGACTCTGTTTAAAAAAAAAATAAAGAATAAAAAATAGGGCTGCGGGTGTAGCTTGGAGGTAGAATTCCCCTGGGTTAAATCCCCAGTAACCCCCCCCACACACACATAAGTGTAAGAATAAGCCAAGCATGGTGGCACATGCCTGTAATCTCAGTATTTGGGAGGCTGAGACAGGAGGATCAAAAGTTCGAGGCCAGCTTCAGCAATTTAGTGAGACCCTCTTTCATAAATAAATAAATAAATAAATAAATAATAAATAAATGGCAAGCCAGGCGTGGTGGCGCACGCTTGTAATCCCAGTACTTTGGGAGGTGGAGACCGGAGGATCCGGGTTCGCGGCCAGCCTCAGCGCTCTCTCTCTCTCTCCCCCTGTCTCTCTATCTCTCTACTTAGTGAGGCCCTCCGCAACTTCGCGACACCCGGTTTCAAAATAAAGTATAAAAAATAGGGCTGGGGGTGTAGCACGGAGGTAGAACGCCCCTGGGTTCAATCCCTGGAACTGCAAAAAATAAATAAATAAATAATGAATGAATGAATGAATGAATGAATAGATAAATAAATAAATAAATAAATGGCGAGGGTGTAGCTTGGAAGTAGAATGCCTAGGGCTCACTCTACAGATTCCCCTGCCCCCAACGTATAAGAATAGAAGAGCAAAGGCAGCAGAGTGGTAGTTGTCAAAAAGGAGAACCAGGGGAATGTATACACAGAAAAGTAAAGGAAGAGACTTAAGAAGTTGAGAGGTATAAAGTGAAGGCAGGGAAATAAGGAAAATAACTGAAGAAGAAATTCAAAATCAGTGTACCAAGAAAGGAAATCAATCCCCTCTCTAAACAAGCTGTCACCAATATCCCACTCCATCATGAAAGGCTATGACTCTAAGGAGCACTGGAGACAGACTTAAGGAAAGGACAGTGAGGAGGTGCAGCCCTAAGGAGGGGAAAGGTACAAAGATGACGTGATGAAAAACTGGGGGAGTAGCAAGAAAGGTGCCGTTTAGTGCGCATAGCATTTCCTTAAATTTATACATTTATGCTAATATTAATGACTAGTTCATGCTAATGATTTGCTTCTTTATTTATTTATTTTTTGCGGTACCGGGGATTGAACCCAGGGGAGTTATACCTCCGCGGTACACCCCCGGCCCTATTTTTAATACTTTATTTTGAAACCGGGTCTCACGAAGTTGTGGAGGGCCTCACTAAGTAGAGAGAGAGAGAGACAGAGAGAGAGAGCTGAGGCTGGCCGCGAACCTGGATCCTCCGGTCTCCACCTCCCAAAGTACTGGGATTACAAGCGTGCGCCACCACGTCTGGCTTGCTTCTTTATTTTTAGGTACTGAGGATTGAACCCAGGGGAGTTGTACCCTCTGAGCCACACCCCCGCCCTATTTAATTTAATTTAATTAATTAATTAATTAATTAATTAATTTATTTATTTATTTTGCAGTGCCGGGGATTGAACCCAGGGGCATTCTACCTCTGAGCTACACCCCCGGCCCTATTTTTTGTTCTTTATTTTGAAACAGGGTCTCACGAAGTTGCGGAGGGACTCACTAAGTAGCTAAGGCTGGCCGCGAACCCAGAACCTCCAGTCTCAGCCTCCAAAGTGCTGGGATTACAAGCGTGCACCACCATGCCCTGCCCCTATTTTATTTTTTAGTTTGAAACAGGGTATCATTAGGTTGCTGAGAGTCTCGCTACATTGTCAAGGCTGTCCTCCAACCTGCAATCCTCCTGCCTCCACCTCCCGAGTTCTGGGATTATAGGCGTGTGCCACCACGCCCAGCTTTGCTTCTTTAAAAAGTTATAATTTTGGAGCCGGGCGTGGTGGCGCACGCTTGTAATCCCAGTACTTTGGGAGGTGGAGACCGGAGGATCCGGGTTCGCGGCCAGCCTCAGCGCGCATGCGCGTGCGATCAATCTCTCTCTCTCTCCTCTCTCCTCTCTCTCTCTCTCTCTCCCTAGCGAGGCCCTCCGCAACTTCGTGAGACCCGGTTTCAAAAATAAAGCATAG
>PVJS01006763.1:0-40691 GCA_004027185.1 Glis glis
CCTTACCCGTCATTGGAGCATAGATACGATTTTATCTATGTCCTGTCTTAGGTTGACTTATCTTGAGAAAATTTTACCCGTCATTGACTACCAGCCACTGCTCAGGGGGCTGCACAAAGCTATATCCTGTGCATTTCAGCCTTAACTTTCCATCTAGTGCTGAGAAAGCATTTCACCAAAAACAGGAGACAGACATAATCCCAGAGGAGTGAGAATTCCAAGACCCAGGACACCTTTTTCTACGGGCATACTTCCTTGAAGCTTTTGCCACATCATGCGTGTAGGTTCACACAGACTCCGTAGGAGGCAAGGCCGTGGCAAGCCCTTGCTTTAGTGGAAGTGATTTTTTATGAAGAAAATCACACTGGATCTTTGCTTAAGAAAGTGTATTTAGCTCTTTCATAGCTAATTACTCTGCAAACCCTAACACAGTGCAATATAATAATTTCAAAAGCTTAATAAAAGCAGTTTTTCAGCCAGGTGTGGTGGCACACACCTGTAATCCCAGTACTCGAGAAGCTGAGACAGGAGGATCCTAGATTCACAGCAAGTCTCAGCAACTTAGTGAGACCCTGTTTCAAAAAATAAAATAGATCTAGGGGTATATATCTTGGAGGTAGACTGCCCCTGGGTTCAATCTCCAGTATCACAAAAATAAAAGCAGATTTTCTCCTTTACACTCACTTTCCAAGGTATTTCACTGGATGATTTTCACAGTGCCCACCTGAAAAGGACTGACTATATTTACTCCCACTTTTCAGATAAGGAAACTGAGGAAGATGTTGCATTAAGGAGTTTCCCAGGATCATCAGGGGCTGCCCAGGCCTCAATAACCCCACTGTAAAGATGATTTATCTCTGGCATCTCATGACTGCCATGGCCACACGGAACTCATTGAGTGTCAGCCCAACACATCAGAGTCACCTGACACTCTGAAGGACACCAGACTTCTGCATAGAAGTGAAGTCAGTCTCAGCAGCTTCTGAAGACCCATCACTGTCTGATGTTCTCAGACCACCCCACCTTGCCTCCTTCCAGTTCCCAGGCCCAACTGGGCAACTTCTCCAGCAGAGAGGCTCATTGCCCCAGGGCCGCCTGGGTCAGCAACAGCAGTCTCTGCCGAATGATCTGAATCTAATCACAGTGATCATCACTGGTTTGCTCTGCAATCACCTGTTACCATCATGCCCCAGACCCTCTTAACAACAGACATACTAACAGGATGCAGCCAGTCTTCCCGGGCCACCTGGATCTCAGCTCTCCTTTCAGGACTGTGAAACCAGCACTGACCATCACATCCCTCAGCACCTCTTCTCATCCTCCAGTTTGGATCTTTCTCTCATCACTAAGAATTCCCAAAGACAGATATACCACAAAATCACTTATCTGGCTCAACAGGCTGACATTGGACCAGGCAGTGAACAGTCCACAAAGGGGGCGTGCATCAATGACTTGAGCACCAGACCCTCAAGGTCAGGGGCTTGTACTGCAGTTGGGGAGGCTCTGCTCTGACCCAAGCAAGGCCAAAGAGGTTGTTAATAAAACGGCATCAATACATCCATGGAAGTAAACAAGAAAAGGAAATGATTCCTTAATCACCTGAAGTAAGCATAAGGGAAAATGGGCCCTTTACACCTGTGTGTTCTACTGTCTCTTACTCAACTTGACATTTTAAATGCAATAGAACAGCAATGGGGTACAGGAAGAATGTAGATGACAGGATGCAAATCATGTTCTCCATTTTCAGATAAACACACAAAATTCACCGGCTCTTGCAGAGACTTCTATACATCATGTTTTTTTTTTTTTTTTGCGGTACCAGGGATTGAACCCAGGGGCATTCTACTTCCGGGCTACACCCCCAGCCCTATTTTTTATTCTTTATTATGAAACAGGGTCTAAGTTGCGGAGGGCCTCCCTAAGTAGCTGAGGCTGGCCGCGAACACGGATCCTCCGGTCTCAGCCTCCCAAGTACTGGGATTACAAGCATGCGCCACCACACCTGGCTTATACATCATGTTTTATGCAGAAAAGGGAGAGGATGCAAGGCAGGTCTAAGGAGTCACTTAAAGCCACTGGCTAGTCCTTCATTTATTTGACTTTTCCAGCAACTAGACTGGGGTTATCAGGGGAACCAACTGGCAAGCTTCAGAGCTCACAGCCAATCCATCCACAGGCCAAAGACAGCCTCACACCAGAGCACAGGAGCTTATCAAAGCCTCCGCGTTTCAATCCAAAGTGCTCTCCAAGATGCACGAAACTGATCAAATTGGGCAGTTTCAAGTGTTCCAGCTGAGAGCCCAAGGAGTCTGCACCTTGTACATACACAGAATAAGGAAAAGCCATTTTTAACCTCAATAAAATTCATGTATGTGGAAAAAAATTTAGGAGGATTTCTTCCCTATTAAATTTATATTTGGGACAAAATGGTCCAAAAACAGCCAGGTGGATCTTGCCAGTATTTGTTCAGTCTCTATAAAATCAGCCTCAGGGAAAAAAACAATCTCATCTGCAGGTTGGCTCTGAAAAGCCCTGCTGGGCCCATGTCCCACTCTGGAAAAGAAAGACAACAGCAGTGGCCCGTAACATGGTTGCCTACCTGGCCACTGTGACTAAGAGGGACAGGGGAGTGCTCGAATAAGGACTGCCCAGCACCTGCTCTACTTGGCAGGCAACATGCCCTCCTGGTCCTCGAGGAGGTTATGATGGCCCTGGGAGAATCAGATTTGTGAGCAACTGGAGAACAGGACACTAGTACAGTGGATGTCACCCACAGTTTGCTCCCTGGGTCCTAATTGAAACATGACTTCCCAGGTGAACCTTTTGGCCTGCTGGCGCTATCCTTCCTGCAGCACAGCCCTTACCACTCTGTATTGTAATTGACAAGTGAAACAAAGGCAGGACCAGGACATGTTTTAACATTGCATCTCCAGTGTCTAACGTGGCGGCCCAAGTAGAGTTTGATGAAAGGAACAAATGCAAAACTGCAGGGTAAATGCATCAAATGCTGCAGGAATTTATAACAAAGGAAGCAGAGTTCAGAGGGCAAAGCTATATGGGAGCCACTTGGTGGATTTTAGCAATTGGGAGCACAGCTGGGTCTAGAACTGGATCCTTAGGATAGCCAGGATTTGGATCAGGGATGGCAAAGCCTCAGAAGTTTATTTCTCTCACAGCTGCAAAGACCGACCAACCTCTCCCTAGACACCCAGCTCTTCACGTCATCTGATAGTACTCGCTATCCCCACCACCCCAAAATACAGACAGCAGGCCAGGGACAGAATGCTGCTCACCCCAGGCTGGCCCTCATCACCCACCTGGGCTTTGAAGAACAGCAGAAATCGATCAATGCTCTATGATACAGCCCCACACAGAGGAGGGAATGCTCTGGGCCCAAGGAGAGCTACTGTGTGGTATAGAATCAAGAACTACAGCTGCCCACTACTCTGCTGGCTCCATGTCATTTGCTTCAAAGCAAATGAAACTTGCTTATGCATTCATTAGCAGAAACAAAGGGTAGGCCCACCCTTCTGATGGGGACAACAGGGTGACTCATCCATTGGCTCTGGTGGAAAGGCACTTTTAGTTGCTCCATTTCCCTCCAGTGCTCCACTGTGGGTGTGCCAGCTTTCATAGCTGTTCAGGAGGGATCTGACAGCCCGGCAGCACTGAGTCTTACTCATCTGAACCCTGTCTTATACTCTGTGGCGATGCCCATACTGCTTTAGAGCCAGCCCCTCTGCATCCTGTCATGTGTGTGTGTGTGTGTGTGTGTGTGTGTGTGTGTGTTACTGGGGATTAAACACAGGGCACTGTATATGCTATGTGAGTGTTCTACCACTGAGTATCACCCCAGCCCTTTTATTTTACTTTGAGACAGAATCTAAGTTGTCCAGGCTGCCCTTAAACTTGTGATCCTCCCACCTCAGCCTCCCAAGTAGTGGGGACTATGGGTATGCACCATTGTGCCCAGTTTACATCCCTGTTTATTCTCATCCTTTTTGGCTCAGTCCTAAAATGTGACTTAAAACATGTTGGTGATGATTAAGTGATGTGCATTACCTAAACCTCTAGATCCTCATGGTAGGGACATATTTCTCCTGGTACCTAAAGTGGAAGATCTTTCAAAATAATGACATGTGGAAAGTCTTCCATGCTATGCAAAACACACTCCTCCCCCCACCTCTTACTCTCTCACGCACACTCTATTACAGACAGCCTGGATAAAATTAACCCTATTTTACTAATTGGGCAGTGAGATCCAGAGAGGTCTAAGGGACATGACCACATTAGGGACAGAGTTGAAGTAAGAAGCTATAACCGAGGACTCTGAGCAGAGCACAGCCCCCTGCTCCACAGAGCCCTGCACTGTTCCACCTGCTGCAGCCCACCCCAGAGGACAGGCATGCACCTGCTGCAGCCCACCCCAGAGGACAGGCATGCACCTGCTGACTTACTTAGCGCAAGCTCTTTAAATTCCGGGAGACTGGCAGCAGCACAGAGCTGGTAAAAGATGTGGTAATTCCTCTCATCATCTGCCTGAAGGAGGAAAACGCAAAGCAGTTTTAGGACAGTGACCCCAAGATCATCCCCTCATCTACTGTGATCCCAGGTGCTCCAGGTGGTGGAAACCCAGCCCACCACTTTTCTCGTGTATTCTTCCACACCTTCAATTCCCACTGCCTGATTTTCCATTTGCTATTAAGGGGTCTTCTAACCTGAGGACTTTCACCTCTTAACTCATGCAAAAGCATGCATTTTCTTTTTCCTTCTATATAGAATGCCACTGCTAGTCCACAAATGCTGTGTCAGTCAACTGGCAAATACTTATTCATCCATGCTGCTTGACTAATGTTCCACAGATGGTAATTTCCCTGCTGTAAGTCTGCTTTCTCCTCTGGGAGGCTTGGAGCTAAGTGAAAGCCTCATTTGCCCGTGGTGTCAGGCTGGGCAGTCAGGAAAGGTCCATAGCTGAGATAGGACTTCTAGTGGACACTTGTGTCCAGACTGGCCTTAAATTGGCTGAATGACCACAATGGTGATAAAGATTCATGAGGTCTGAGCAAAGAGAAAAGGAAGAGGAACACCTAAGGAGGTGTGCAGGGAAGGGCTGTGGCAGCACCCCGGACACACACCCAGTACAGCAGGCTGCACCCTCCACTACAGTGAAATGAGGACGTGGGGTTGTCAAACCAACCCATGAGGTACCCAGAAAGGCTGGGCAAAAACCACAGGAAGGAGCTGGTTTAGAAATTCCTTAGATGTTTGCTAAGCATCAGCATGGAGCCATCACTGAGAAACAGCTGAGGGGATTCTGAGGCCTTCTAATGTCTCCTCTGAAGGCAGCTGAGTCCTGAAGACCAGGAAGGACTGGGTGGCCACTTTGCCCAGGGGAAGGGCATGCCACAGACAAACCAGGACACGCGCCGTCACCTAACTGCAGTGATGAGAGGGCAAAAGGGAGCTGCAGGAGGACTGTGGTCGGGTTGTAAGTGGCACGACCACCAGAGGCAGCGGTGGAGAGGAAAAGGGTGACAAACAGGCAAAGCGCCATCAGGCAGAGGAAATGAAAGGTCAACAGAACAATCGAGAACCGAGTCAGGGAAGAAGTGAGAACTCTGTTCACTTGAAACAGAAACAAAGGCCAAATATATGTATTTATGCATATATTTATAATACATAATTATATATTTATAATTAAGTATATATATTTAACCTACCAAATGAGATTCCTATGAAAGCTAAAATTCACATACTGTTTCTATGACATTCTCTGATCTTAAGACTATAAAATCTATGAAAAGGACTGCCTTGTTCTTTTTTTTTATACTTTTATTGTTGCCTGCCTTGTTCTTTATCTCTGGGGTCTTACACAGGGCAAACACACAACAGGCTTCGATATGTTTGCTGATTGACTCAAAAAGCAACACGGTGTCAAAGATCTTTGAGGCCTAATGCCTATTCCAGCTGAAGGAATATTTATGATGAAAGAAAGAGAACCAAAAGAACAAGTACTTCTAGTTCTGAGCTCAAAAGATGAGCTGCTCTTGGGCACAGGGAGTGGGGCAGGAAGCCACAAGGGAGGTGTGCTCCCTGGGACACAATATGCATGGGCCTAAGTCCTCCCACTCACCTGAAAGACCACTCTGGACTTCTCCAACAGGTAGGTCCTCATGTTGGCCCCAATGATGTGGTACCTTTTGTCAAAGCCGATCTGAATGTACTTCCCAAAGCGACTGCTGTTGTCGTTTCGAGTGGTTTTGGCATTCCCAATGGCCTGGACAAAACAGAGAACAAAAAAAAGGTACACAAAATGAAGGCTTTGTTTCCAGGACTGTATGTTTGCGGCAGCACCTGTCTTCCTTCTCCCCCTCTTCCTTCCTTCCTTCCTTCCTTCCTTCCACAATAGCAGAACCCTTCTGCTATTGTGATGACAATGGACTGAGTTAAAAATTCTGTTTGATGTACTTATTTATTTTGTGTGTGGTACTGAGGATGGAACCCAGGGGTATTCTACCTCTGAACTACACCTCCAGCCCTATTTTATTTTTTTTATTTTGAAACAGGGCCTCATTAAGTTGCAGATGGCCTCACTAAGTTGCTGAGGCTGGTCACAAACCTATGATCCTCCTGTCTCAATTCCCAAGTACTGGGATTACAAGCATGCACCACCACGCCTGGCTCCTGTTTGATGTAATTAAAAACAAAATCAACTCCATTTTCCAGCCTCATTCATTCCTAAGGATGGCCGGTGAGAATAATAAGTTGATTGGTGAGCTCTCTATGGGAGCTTAACCAGCTGGAAGGTACATCCCATTGTCCCTCTTCTCTTCTGGCCTGGACTGCACATGTGATGGCCACAGCTATAACATACATCTTGTGACTTCAAAGGCCTAGAGAATCCCAAAGACATCAGCTCATAAGCATGAGCTTCTAAAGTAATGGCAGTCCCCATTAGCTCTCAACTTTCTATGAGAAAAACCCATCTCCCTGGGATAATCCACTTCGATCAGATCTATACAACTAGGCAGTCAAATGTTATTTATTCCCAACTGATAAATGGTACTTCCCAGAAACAGACCATCAATTGACACCCCCTCACACAAAAATCATTTCCAGGACAAATCAGGAAGTCACCACCAACTTGGTATCATTTCCTATGCAACAGGGACACAGTTCAAAACACTAGTCAATAATAACTTTCAAAATGAGCGGGTAAGTGACTTTCCATAAAACATTGTACTACCAATGCATTGGCAATGATTAACATACTACTATTTTAATCCTTTATACATGCTGACGCTTTTACGTGGTTGAAACACTTGAAAAAAATATCCACTGTAACTCTTCAGTGATCTAGGAAATCTGAGGCACAAAGATTGAAAGAAAAGCCCAAATCCCAACCTGCCCTCCACTCATACCCAGCAATAGAGCTACTAGAAGTCCAAGCAATAGAACTAGAATCTGCCATCCAAGCCCATCGTATGCAGCTAGCACACATCATTAACAAGGCTAGCAAACAGCTGGAAAGCACATCACCACTGCTGCAAAGGTCAAAAAGGTGAATGGACCAGTGGGAGGTGGTAGAAACTATAAGTAGGTGGGGCATGGCTAGATGAAGCAGGTCCTGAGGGCATGTCCTTGGGGACTCTATCGGGCCCTGGTCCCTTCTTCTCTGTCTCTGCTTCCTGGCTGCCGTGAGCTGAGCAGCTTTCCTCTACCATACCCTTCTACCATGATGTTCTGCCTCACCTCAGGTCCAGAGCAATGGAACCAGCTGGCCAGGGACTGAAACCTCTGAAATCGTGAGCCAGAACAAGGCCTTTCTTAAGTCGTTTATGTCCTATGTTCTGGACACAGCAACAGAAAGTTAGCTAACACAGGATTCTTATTAAAAAACAAAAACAAAAAGAAAAATCTAAACAAGCCTTGAAATTTTACTAACCTTGTACAGGAAACAGAGAAGACAAAAGAATATATTGAACAATATCAGTAAAAGACCAGTTTGTGGAAAATTCTAGTTTAGACAACTATCAATTTCAAACTTCAAAGGATTCAAGTGTCTTAATTTGTAAAACAGCAGTAAGACCCTTTACCATATCTGAGATCATTCCTGTGATAGTTTACAAAAACCTTGCCCATGTTCTAAAAATCACTGCCAAAAGGTCTGCTCAGTAAAGTGACATGATCAATCTAAAGGTGCTAGAACAACCATTCTGAAAGATAATTCATCATTTCTAGTAAAACTGAACATGCATGCACCTAACAATTCAGCAACTGTACCTTTAGATATCACCTAGACAAATTCTCACCTAGGTGTAAGTACCTGTGGGCATGCACAAGAGAATGTTCAATATGGACTGTATATAACAATTAGAAAAGAAACACAAGCCTGGCATGGTGACTTGTACCTGCAATCTCAGCTACTCGGGAAGCTGAGGCAGGAAGATCACAAGCTGAAGGCCAGCCTGGGAAATTTAGCGAGACCCTGTCTCAAAATAAAAATAAAAATGGCTAAGGGTATAGTTCAGTGATAGAGTGCCCTGGGTTCAATCCCCAATAACACACACACACACACGGAACAACCCTAAATATCTATCAGCAGCAGAACCAGATATGGTGGTGCACGCCTATAATACCAGTACTTGGAAGGCTGAGACAGGAGGATTTCAGGTCAAGGATTGCCTCAGCAATGCAGCAAGACTCTCAGCAACCTAGCAAGACCCTGTTTCCAAATTAAAAAATAGGGCTAGGGGTATAGCTTGGAATGCCTTTGGCTTCAATCCCCAATAATACACAAACACACATGCAAAAATTATATCCATCAGTAGGGGGAACAGATGAATAAAATATGGTATATTCATCTCATGGAATACTGTAAAGCTATTAAAAGAAATAAACCAGAGCTTACTTAGTTCATGGATAAATAAAAAAATGTTGACTGAGAAACAGTTTGCAAAATGGTTGGCAAAATATACTATTTCTATGGCATAAAAAGCCTCTTTGTTGCTTATGCATTTTTGTTGTTACAAAAATACATAGTACAACACAAATGGGATGAAATAATTTCAATATAATTGGATTTTACAATAAAGAGGTACATGTCAAGTATTATAGAAACAGAAGGGAGTAATTAGCCATGCCCAGCAGAACTGGAAAGGCTTTAAGTGAAAACTGAAGTAAACCTTCAGTAGAATTCTATCAGTGGGGAAGGAGAAAGGATTCTATTTAGGGATACAGGATGGATGAAGGGACGGGGTGTGTTAGAGACTGGACAAGTGTGGAGTGGCTGGAGTTTGCTGACGTGTGGAAGATCACAAGAGGAGGTGAGATGGGTAAGGTATGTAGAGGCAGGTTATTGTATGAGTGGATTAACAGTTGCAGGCTTTATCTTTAAAAAAAAAACCCTGAGAATTACACATCTCATCTTGGTTTCTATCATTTTCACTCTCTACACACTAGCTGCCTTCTTTCTCCCAGCAGGGGGAGTCTGTGGCTCTTGGAGTTGTATGCTTGCACATTCCTGTTACCCCAAGAAGCCACGTGACCCTGTAAGCCTGGACTTGGGTTCTGTCCCTGCTCTTACGGTCTCTTGATTAGCAATGCTCTTCTAATCAGTGCAGACTCGTGAACAAATCACTCCTGGGATGCTGACAAGCTTTTAAACAGAATGGGGTCAGAGAGCGCCAAGGCTGCCAATAAATCATCCCAGTCTGCCCCAGCCAATCCCAATCCATCCTCAGCCACCTTCATCCCAACAGCTGCCACTTAGCACAGCCTCTGGGGATTCAGCCTTCTCAGTTCTCCCTCAGCTCTCCTTTCCCTAGGAGGCCTCTGCAGTTGCTGGGCTGCTGGGGAAGCAAGATGACCATAACGGATTACTCCGTGGGGAGGTGCCACCCTTCCTGGGGCCAGGGGCAGCATAATCAGTAATCAGCTGTCCCTGATTAAGACATGCCTCTGAGGAGCCACAGATGACTGGGCTTCCTGATACAAGGGCCTGGCTACACTCAGACCTTCCAAAAGGTTGCGTTTTCAGACTTTGGCAGTGCAAAAGTCTCCTGATTCCCTGGCTGGCAACACTCGTCCACCCAGGGTTCTTCCCAAATACATATCTTCCCCTCCATGTTCATATCCAAGCTTTCTTTCAAAGATAACAATAATGGCTCAAGGAATAGTCCTTGTGATGGCAAAATTCTACATTTGGCTTAATCAGCCCTCATGACTTACCCCCATAGTTCCCTAAGTACCAATTTGGACAAGGCAGGAAATTGTTTTGAGCCCAAACCACTGTAGCATTTATTTACATGATTGTGTAAGATCAGGATATTTCATGTACATACTCCTTTCTCCTTTGAACTGTAGCAACTGAACCACATCTTGTGTATTTGGGGGCGTGTTTGGGGGCAATTGCTCTTACATTTCTCCCATGCCAAAGCACTCTGCTTCTCCCATAGCCCACCAGCCTATTCAGGCCATAACAGATACTGCCTACTTTAGATGATTTCTGACCTCTTAATTGCATACAAATGTCTACAGCAACACTATTCATAATAGCCAAGAGGCAGTAACAACCCAAATGTCCATCAAAAGAGGAATAAACGAAATGTGGTACAACCGTGCAAGGAAATATTATCCAGCCATAAAAAACTGATACATGCTAAAACATGGATGAACCTTGAAAACATCATAGTAAGTGAAACAAGACAGCCACAGATGACTAATAGTGTATACTTCCACTTGTATGAGGTCACTAAAATGATCCAATAAACAGAGACAAGAAGCTGGAGACAGAGACCGTAGCAAAGAAGAATGGAAAGTTACTGCTTAATGAGAACAGAGTTTCTGCTTGGGATGATGAAGTAGTTCTGGGAACAGATGGTGCTGCTGGCTGTACATACACTGTCAATGTATCTAATGCCACAGAACGTACACTTAAAATGGTAAATTTTTTGCTAGGTATTTTACCACAATAAAATTTTTCTAAACATTCCACTTGTGTTTTATTTAGTAATATGGTATTCTGTTTTCACTGAATTTCCAGTGACTAACAATTATTTTGTTCAGTTATGGAAGAGATTTCTTCTGTTTGTTTTGCCCAGAGTATCCATTAACTCTCTCTAAAAGTATTAACCCTCTGTCTCTGAAATCTAATTGCCTAAAACAAACTGAATTTTGAAACTCAAGGGTCAGGGAGAACGCCTGCTTTCACTCTCATTTGAGGTAACACATACGAACTATAGCGTGCTGTCTTAGCTGCCTTAAAACACAGATGGGCTCAGGGAGGTCAAGGCCATGGTCCATAAACACCTTCAGAATTGGGGCCATGGCCAGGCCCTAATCTTGGGGCTTAGAATAAGCACCGAGTAAACAGGCTACCAACTAAATCTTGGGTAATACAGTTACGGTATGGAAAAGCCATTTAGTAATCCACATTTGCAGCCAATAAGATAACTCATTAAAACCTTAATGATAGGGGCACAGCTTATGCTATAATATTCAGTAAAAAAAAAAAAGCTGGAAGGACATATACCAAACTGTTGAATGATTATCAGCTGGCTATAGTATTACAGGGAATTCTTTCATGTTTTCCAGTGATCCCTTCATAGCTTGTCACTGGGTCAATGGTTCTGCAAGTGTGGCACCCAGACCAGCAGCATCAGTATCACCTAAGAACCTGCGAGAAATGCAAATTATTAGGCCTCTTTTCCCAGACCTTCTGAATCAGAAACTCCACTTGCAGGTCTAGCAATCTGGGCTTTAATAAGCCCTCTAGGCAGTTCATATGCACCTTCCAGTTTGAGAAACACTGTGATAAGAGTTTTTCTTTTTGTGCCAGGCATGGTCGCTCACGTCTGTAATCCCAGTACTTGGGAGGCTGAGATAGGAGGATCACAGGTTCAAGAACAATTTCAGGAACTTAGAGACCCTGTTTTAAAATAAAAAATAAAATAGGACTGGGGGTCTAGCTCAGAGGTAGAATGCCCCTGGGTTCAATCTAAATACAAAAAAAAGAGAAAACAAAAGAAACAAAAAAACAGTTTCAACTTTATTGATCATTTTCCAATTCACATAAGAAACAAATACTGAAACTTTCTTTTGTTGAATTCTTAGATAATAGGTGGTGTCTCATCACTCGCAAAGAAAGGTTCTTAGGATAACAGCTCTGAAGGCAGGAGTCTTTGCCTGAATAACCAACAAACTCTTATGAACTGAAACTTAGGATTTACTACTGCACTTGATAAAGGGAGAGGGAGTCACAGGGGACCCGAGAAGATCCAGGCAAGTTCTTGCTCCAAAATAACCTGAAAGACCAACCACGTGGTGACCTGTGTCTTAGCTGATGCGGCTCAGGGTTCCTTGGGGAAACCAGTGCTATGTTGGCAGTTTGAGGTCTCAAATTGATTTCTTTCTACTAAGACAAAGAAGTCGTCCAGGGGCGGCAGAGGACCTACTCCTCACCACACTGTAGGCTGAGGCTCTAACAGAGAGCCTTGGCATCAAAGGTGGGGCATTCAAGCTGGCCTGGGGACTACGAGGCCAGTTAGTTCTACTCTACCAGAATTAAGTCTTTATAGAGGAAAGAGAGAAAGAGAAATGGTCTTCTGCCCCTAAAACATCATTAGTTATAGCAAGCTCTAGCTTTTAGGAAGTATTCTGGCCCTGTGTTTTATCCACTGCTCTGAGCCCACCCAGCCCCGGCCCTTCTCCCAAAGCCCTGGCCGGTTCAGACAGGAGGTGAGGACAACTATAGGAGCTGCTCCAGCCAGTTCATGCTGTCACGGGTAAGAGTTTTCTGAGGATCTTCAAAAGATGCTATGCTTTCACATACATTTTGGCTCTACCTCCCCTTTCCCAAAGATAATATATCCAAATGCTTTTTTGGGGGGAAAAAGGAATATTCTACCTACACTTCCCCACCACCCACAAGAATCACCCTACAGAGCACCTACTGGTTGTGGTGGAATGATTTCCTTTTCTTTATTTGTTAGTAAAGTCTTTTATTTATCACATACTTATTGAGGACCTACTATGTGTTGTGGGAGATAAGATGATACTGTTGTACAAAACAGACAAATTTAAAAAGGTGGAACAGATTGTTTGTGTAACCACCATCTGGCTTTAACATGTAAAACAGAACAAAAATGGAGAAATAATTATCTCAGAGTTAACTTATTTCATCCTAAATAGTAATGGGAAATTTAGATTTCATGTAGAGCAAAAGAAGAAAAACCGTCAACTATAGAGCTTGCATGTTTGCTCATCTGTTCACTTGACATAAGTACTGACAAATATCCTTTCACAATAAGTCCTCTGTACTAATGACTGGCTCTCACTGGGATAGTGGCAGGGAGACAAACACGTCAATATACCATGCTGCATTTGCCCAGTGGAACCATAGAACCAGTGTTTGTCTTGTTGTATCTTTTAATTTATACTATACAAGTTGCTATTGAATGCTGCCACTGAGGTTTTTTGTGAGTCCAAAAAAATTAAAACATAAGGTGGCTTTGATCATTTGATTTTCTGACATACAATGGCAGGAGGGAAGGGGACAGCAGAGATGACAGTAGGTCATATATTACCACAATATGTGGCAGAGTCCAGAGATACAGAGACAGTAAGACCGCTCCACTCAATACTGGGGACCCAGAGGACACAACCAGGTTGGAATATCCCCAAATCTCTGGTTTCACAGGCAGCTTCATAATTTCTTCCCAACTGTGGACCCAGGTTCGCAGGAAGAGTGAGAATGCTGCTTTCATGGACTGTTTCAAGGGTTTCTTGTCATCACACTAGGCTTGATCCCCAGCAGCCCCGCTGCCAGCAGAGGGAACCCCAGCCAGCATGGCTGTACCTCCATGATGGGACTGGATGCCAGGACCTTCTCCTCAATGTTGGTTTCGCTGGCTGAGCCACCGACTGTGGCAAAGTAGCGCATGGCATACTTGGCGGACACCGTCTTCCCAGCTCCCGACTCTCCGCTGACTATGATGGACTGGTTCTTCTCATCTCTGGAAGGGAAGAAGCTCTGGTCAGTCACTGGCCAAGCAAAGGCTCTGCTGCCTTTCAGGGAATCTGTCTGATAAGGGGTGGAACTTGATTAGAGGCCTCTCTCCCACTTCCAGGGATAAATGTGGAATGACAGTGTAAAAATAGTCCACTCTCCCTCACAGGCCCATGCAAGATCTGAAAGTGGGAGGAAGAAAGCAGTTCTGAGCAGGGCTTACGAACAGCACGTGCCTTCCTTTATCACCCAGAGGAAGGGAGCTGCAGTCAGCGCACTCCCCCAGTCCTCACTGAGTGCGGCGCCCCTACCTCACTCCCCTACACACATCCCGAGGAGACACACACACACACACTTCCGGTTATGTACTCTCACCTTTGTTTCTATGACATGCCCATCCTGTGCCACTGTATAAATTATAATTTCTTCAAGAACCAGCATCTTTTCTTCTCCTGTTACACTGATGAGTGTGCCAGCAGACATATATCTGAATATTTCTGTTCACACACTTATACCACAAAGTGCATGCCATTAGCCACCAGCCTGATCTTGCCTCAAGTTTCCCGGAAAATGGATAAAATATCTATCAATTACAATAAAAGAGATTGGAGTCCGACTACACAGAAGGCAGAAAGGAGATACCCTATATCAGATAAAAATACATCTATATTTATTCCTTTAAAAAAGAGAGTAGGAAGCTGGGTGTGGTGGCACATGCTCATAATCCCAGTGCTTGGGAGGCTGAGATAGGAGGATCGCAGGTTCATGGCCAGCCTTGGCTACTTCGTGAGGCCCTCTGCAACTTAGAGAGACCCTGTTTCAAAATAAAGAATAAAAAATAGGGCTGAGGGTGTAGCTTGAAGGTAGAATGCCCCTGGGTTCAATCCCCAGTTCTGCAAAAAAAAAAAAAAAGAGTAGAAGGCAGACAAGTATTAGAAAGAGCAGCCCCCCAAGTCTCTAAGAAACATGGACATTTCAAGCAAAGAGTAATGATAAATATTTGGACCATGGTTTTAGGAAAATAAATTGCTTGTAAGGGCTGGACTCAACCATTTCCCCTCCAGTTCACAAACCCACCACTATGAGGGCAAACACTCTGCTTTTAATGCCCAGGGCTGATAGCAGCGCCTGGCACAAGTACATACTCAATACACACTGTTGGGCAACAAGCAACTTAGAGTTCGAGGGATCTAACCATCCTCTTTCTTAAGTGAAAGGTTTAGAACTCGGGACTCCTGGTGCCAGCTCCGGTGACTTCCTACACAGAGTGGGCTACAGAAGAACAAGAAGTGACCAGGGGCCTGTCTCATGTTGCTAGTTACCAACACAGGTAGGCTGTCATTTATCAGCATGTGTAAATGAACACCGGCCTCTCTTCTGATCTGGACCAACGGCCAAGAAAAGTGGTGGGATGATAGAAGGGAATCTGTCCAATTCGAGATGGACCAGACAGACTGAAAAGAACCCAGCTGGAGGTGGAATCATGAGGGGGACTGGCATGTGTAGGGGACAAGGCTGAAGAAACCTCATCCATGAGCCATTCTTCAAGGTCAGAAAGCAGCTATGTGGTCTCAGCTCACACAAATCATGAGCACTGGGAGGGACCTGAGTGGCTCTGGACAGACACTTGAGAAGATCAAGCTAAAAAACGTATCTTTGAAATTGACTATTCTAACAATTACTTGGAAATTTATATCGACCCCTACCTAGTATTTGGGGGATGGAATTACAAGTGGCTTTCTGAGATCCTCTCAGTTCTAGGACATTGTCATCAGATCATCTTTGTCTTCTCTCTTTGCTGCTGGGAATCTTTATACTGAAAGATGGCCTGGAAACCAGCCTGTGAATTCTGATGTTTCCTATTCTCGTTCTTTTTTTAATCTTAATTTTGTACCACATCTACTGGACCCAGGAGATATTGACAGATGTCACCTCTGCTCTCAATACCTTCATGATCAAGTCCTCAGAACTACTAAGAAGCACAACCAACCCAAATAACTGGGAGCAAGACAAGCCAGGCTTTCCACCTGTGAAACATACACATTTGCTGCCGTCTGGAAGGCTCCTTGCCACCTGCAACAAGTACTGGATGGGGGCGGCCACACCCAAACGCTTAGAGTCTCACTCAGGCTGTGTGTTTTCCTAAAATAAAAAGTGGATGAGGGCAGGATGTGACTGAGACTTAGTCCTCAGCAGAGAACCACTTAGAATGGGGAATACTGTCTAGTGTACTTAACAAGGACCCTCGGGAAGCAACATACAGATGTCAGAAGAGAATGAAGCCAATCAGGGGGGTAATTGCTGTCAGGCTTCCTGTGGCAACATAGCACACACAGGAAACGGGACTGCAAGGAGACCCACCATCACATATGACTCTCGGCAAAGACAAAGCCCAAGGCACAAACCCGTGACCCTTGTCACTTTACACTTAGAGCATCAAGGTGCGAACATCACTGAGCAATGACTGAAAGGCCATGCACCGCTCGGGAAAGAGAACGACTCGTACAAGAGTTAGAAATGTTTGGGAGCAAGAAGACTATTCTATTCTACTCAGTAAGTGATTAGGAAGTAAGCAATAAAAATAAAAAGGGGGGCTAGTTTATATGACAATTATCAAGAATTCAAAAGGAGAAGGAATCAAAGCAGTAAAAAAAAAATAGCAGGACAAGAAAGGGAATACATGGCTGAGATGGTATCAGAGTTACAAATGTCCCAAGTTTTAAAATCTTTACACTTGAGCCCCTTTGAAGGAACAAGTACAGGAAATGAGTATGAGTGCTAGTTCCTGCCTAACTGGGTAGATATTAGAGTTGATATTGACATGCAGGCTAAATTCAGATAAATTTATCTCTTAGACCAACAAGTTCCTTTAAAACTTTCCTAATTTAGACTGATGTAAAATGTTTGGGAAAATCGTTGACTTCTATTTAACTCTATCACACTTCTTACGCACACACTACTCACTCATGTCCCTAGCCCAGCTCAGGGCTAGGTGCACATTAGGTAAATATTTTGTCTAACACCCCTTAAGAGATAATGTTCAACGGCACTCTCGGTTTGTTCTACATGTTAGCTTTCCTTTCAATTCATCAAAATACAGGCATTCCGAACAGACTTACATTTGAACCTCAGTTGCACCACCGATTAGCCATCTGACTTTGAACAGAGCAGTCAACTTATTTGACCTTCAGATTATCTCAGTGCAGTCTCTTAGGACTTTGATCCTTGCAGCCCAAGGTTTTAAGTGGTTGCCTTAAAAGGTACAGAAATCTCTAGTTCATCCTAACACTCCTACCAGATTAGATTTTTAAAGCACAGCCTCCAATTAAATTTTCCCTCTCAAAAAAATTAAATAGCTACTCAATGCTTATCAAATCAAGTCCAAAAGTCCTTAATTGAGCATCTGAACCCCTCTACAATGCATAGTACTAAAGCCCTTAACAGGTACAGGGCAAATTGAAAGAACATAGGATTTTCCCTGAGTTCTCATTCTGCCTTCAACAGATTCTGTAAAGCCACTAAACCACACTACAGAGGAAACTTTGCATCTTATATATTTGTGCAAGATTATATAAGATGATGGTTCTTATGGGTCAGCCATACTGGACTACTTACATCTCTGAAGACTGCACACTTTCCCACCACTGCCGTTTCTGGCATTCCCTCCATCCGAAGCCACCTTCAACACGCGCCCTTCTACTGGAGTCCAACCCATGTCCAATGCCAGGACCGTCAGTCTTGACTCCCTCCCCTGGCATCCCAGAGGGAAATTATTTTTCTACCTCCTAAACTCTCATGTCCCCTGCTCTGTGCCACTTTTAAGACATTGTCACATTTCACCTTGCACTGATGTCAGTCCCTACATGGTGGATTTGCTTGCTGTATGACTTTGGGTCACTTCCTTTTTTGGGGGGGCTCTGTCATTTCATCTCTAAGTTAGAGGGTTATGACTTGGATTCCCCACACAATCTTGTCCATCTCCGATATTCAATAATACCACGACTAAAATCCTAATAGGAAACATGGGTAAGGAAAAGCTCCCAGTTTCAAATATCACATATTCAGGGTTGGTTGTGGGGGGGCATATTTATAAGTATGGAATCCTGCCTCATGTCCTTCAAATATATAACCAATGTATGGCTCCATCCATTCAGCCCAATTATAGAAATGCCTTAGCTGGCAACTCGAGCCATTATTGCTTTTCAATAAATCCTTTTCTCTTGAGCCCAGTGAAATTCCCTTCCTCTTAAATAAGGCAAACCATGGCCAAGAAATTTAGTGCCCAGCTAAATTTCATGCCAGGTCAGGGCCATCTTCAGGAAGTCATGTGCTACTCCAAACAGGAAATGCCCTGGGAGGCCTGTACTTTAGACAGGAGCACAGTATTCTAAGGTAAGAAGCTCTGCCACTCTGCGGCATCCAGACAAAACCCCTGACAACCAGCACATAAATACACACAAAAAACTACCCCCCAGTTCACATCAGCCCCCTTTCTCTGACACCTGAGAGGTGAGATTTAATTGCTTCGAAGTCACTCTCTCCCTCCTGCAAAAGTTTTCCACCAAGTCATGGCAGCACTTCCAGCTCATGAGCAAGACTGATCTCTCCTCCCCACTTCTGTGTGGGGCTACCTGCTAAGAAGAGTGGCACAGGTGGCTGTCAAGGCACCCAAGGTCTCTATCCAAAGGAGCACATGCTGATCAGCCAGGGAGCCTTCAGCTCTGTGGTGAGAACCCCTGCTGAAGGGCTATTTTGTTTGGGCTTCCTGCAGAGAGTTACTTGTCATCTGGGGTCACCCAGTCAGCAATTATGTACACAAACTGCACAAAAGTCATCTTGGAGCTGGGAAAGAAACCCTAGGAATGAGCCAGAGATATGACTTCCCAGCAACCATCTCAGCTGATTGGAGGCCAAGTATCCCTCCTGCAGACATGGGGGACCTATGGCACCCCCACCCTGCCACTCACGTTCTGACAGCTGCAAGCATTCCACAGGCTGGTTATTAAGTGAGAACACCCTCAAGGCAGGCACTGTGCTTCAACCTTGAAGCCCCAGGGCTCCTGACACCAAAACCTTCCTGGACTGTCTTGTACCCTCTCCATGTAAGTGTTCCCAGCCTCTACTCACCTGCTCCAGCCTTCCTCCTTTCCCACCAGCCCTACATCAGCACATCCTACTGAATTTTATCTCCAGAAGAGTCTGCTCCCTTCTTTGTACCTTTCAGTCCAAGCCCCCATTACCTCTGACACACATTACAACAGCCGCTTTCCACACACTATTCTTTCCTTCTCTGATATGTCTTGCTCATGTGACTTTCTGAAAACAAATATTGGCTCCACATCTCCTTGCTTTTAGCTTCCCAATGGCATCCCTGTAAATGAGGGTCATACTCTAGTATGTTTATGGTTTAGGAGGCCCAGCCCCTCCAGCTCCACTACCTGCCCCTCTTGATTGACTAGACCCAAGCACACAGGACTGCTTTCTTTGTTCTCTCCCTCTTTGTGGCAGCCTGAAGCTATTCCACCTCAAACTGATTTTCCCCTTCTTTGATCTCACAGCTCTTAATGCCTGGTACTCAATCATATTCTGCTTTATGGCAACTCATGGATAACTGCTTTTTAATGTAATTAATTAGCCACCTATTTATGTGGTACTCAAGTGATTTGCAGAAGTCTTACAGAAGCAAATGATACTTGCTTAAGATTCATAAAATCACTGGATGCCAGTCTTTCTATTTTAAAACAGAGAAAATGGAAGTTTGGAAAAGCCAAGTAATATGTCCAGAACTCCTCAGCTAGTGAGACAAAGCCAAAACGTGGACACAGGCTTCCATCTCTGCACAACTTTGCAGTGTTATGCTACATCCTTTTTCTTGTATTAAAGAGCAGCCATTTACCCCCCCCCCCTTACAAACCTAGCCTCAGTACAAGATTAAATATGAATCAGAGCCGGGTGTGATGGCACATGCCTGTAATCCCAGTACTTGGGAGACTGAGACAAGGAGGACTGCAGGTTCAAGGGCAATCTCAGCAACTTAATGAGACCCTCAACAACCTAGTAAGACCCTGTTTCAAAATTTAAAAAAAAAGGCTAGGGGTGTAGCTCAGAGGTAGAATGTACCTGGGTTCAATCCCCCAGCACAAATAAATAAATATCAGGGGTCCTCAGTACAGGTTGCCTTGACATTACATTGCCTCCTGAGCTGAAATATCACTTCTCAGAAGCCCTTCTGTGACCACCCTGCCTTCACAACATTTATTATACAATTTACTAATATTTTACTCATCTACTTCATGTTCCTCCTACCCTGGTCTCTACCACTGATCATAAGTCCCATGATAGCCAGTCTTAGATGCAAGGACTTGGATGGGCAGGCCAGCACCCACTCTGTGCAAGAGACGAGCCTTCAGCAAGGGGTGTCGTGTGCAGTGGCACAGGCCGAGCTCAGTGTCTGCAGCCCCCTTGAGGTGCACAAGTTCCTAACTGCAAAGTCAAACCTGGCGGCTGCTGCTCTGTGGCTCGGTCTTCCCACGGCTCACCCACAGGAAGGGGACCAATTGCTGGGAGTGCCCTGAGCCTCAGACAGGTATACCCTATTTTCCTGAATTGCAAATACCCTGAGAGAAGATGAAAAGGGGGAACACCACCTGCTAAGACCCCCAACACATAGCATAGTTGCAAAATAGGAAGGAGGGGAGGCCAGGCTTGCCAAGGCTCAGCAAGAAGGATGTCCCATCTCTGAACACATTGTAGTGACAAATCATCTGAAAATCTGGGTGTGTCAGTAGAATCCATTCTGTTCACTAAGGGGATAATCTACTATTTCTTGCCTGTCTAAGTATATTATCTAATTATATTGTCAACACCACCACTGGAACACAGATCATCTACTATGATAAAAAGGGGGAAAAGACCATGCTGGAGAATAGAAAACAGGACTTTTAATGAAGAATTTCTGTTCAACAAAGGACATATAAAGCCCTCACCTAACGTGAAAATTGTTTTCTAAACTATAAAGTGATAATACCAAAAAAAGAGGAACATGTGCTATTCAGGACCATGGACAACGTTAACTGGGACACAGACTAGGAAAATAGAGGTACCATGAAACTTAGAAGCACTGCTTACTTCAGAAAGATAATACTACATATAGTTTGATACTATTTTTATAAATTCAAACAAACAAACTGAAACAATGCTTAGATATACAAACACAAAATTATACTAATACCAAACACTGACAAAAACCTATTCTAGTGAGAGAAGTCAGGCTGGGGGAAATGTCAGATAGGAAGAATCAGATTAAGGAGAAATAAGGTAATGTGGGGTGTGCTCAGTAAAGTTGGGGGACAGAGGCAGGTTAGGTTGGAGGTAAAGTTAGGTGAAGGGGTTCATAAAATTATAGTGAGGCAGATATGGGCTTGAAACAGAGCCACAGATTTACAATTACGATAACACTAAGGGGATTCCTCCCAAGGTCAGAACACTCTAAAGAACACCTCTGCTGTGAAAAGGAGCGGGGCCTGAAAGCTTCAAGGAAAAGAGTATAAGAACCCTTCTAAGCTGGGGGTGGTGATACATACCTGTAATCCCAATAATTGGGAGGCTGAGACAGGAGGATCTCAGGTTTGAGGCTATACTCAACAATGTAGTGAGACCCTACCCCAGCAACTTAGCAAGACCATCTCACAGTAAAAAATAAAAAGGGCTGGGGATGTAGCTTGGAGGTTGAATGTTCCTGGGTTCAACCCCCAGTACCAAAAAAACAAAAATAAAAACAAAACAACAACAACAATAGAACACCTTCTAACAAGACAGCCAGGCCAGAAAGTAGGAAGGGAACACATCCTGGGCACCTGTGCGAGGGGTCCTGCAGGCCATGGGTTCCAGGCCAGGGAGGCAGATGGGCATCCCTGAGCTTCTCAGCCACCTGGCACTGACATCCTGCACAGCCAAAGCCTCCACTTCCAGGATCAGGCTGAGCTCAGGCACAGACCAGAACTCAACCAAACCACTCAGGAAGGCTGCCACAAACGTTCATTGAAAACTGTTTAATAGGTATTTGCAGTCAGAGTCGGAAGTATCTACTTGGTAAGATGAAAATGAATCTTCTGACAGTGTAAGAGGTAAGTACTTGGTGCATTTAATATCTAAATATCTTTTTCCCACTTCAGCTTCACAGTGGCCCTCGGAGCACTAAGTTCTATTTATAAATCTCAGAGGTGTAGCATGATACAGGCGGCAGCAAAACGAATCCATACCTTCCACTTACTCATTGTTCTCGAGAGGGGCCGTCTCCATCTCAGGTGTGATAACATCGCAGAAGAACCACAGGGAGCTGCATCCAGCCCACCCCCCACCGGCAGATAAGCAGGGCAGAGTGAGACCCAGCCGTGGGTAGAGGGTTCCTTAGTGTGTATGGGAATGTACCAGTTTCTTAGCTCTTAAATTAAGGTGCTGGAGCTGGTTGTGGTGGCGTACACCCATAATCCCCATATTTGGGAGGTTGAGACAGGAGCATCACAAGTCAAGACCAACCTCAGCAACTTAGTGAGGCCCTGAACAAATTAGTGAGGCCCAGTTTAAAAAAAAAAAAAACAGGCTGGGGGTGTAGCTCAGAGGTAGAATGCCCCAGGGTTCAATCCCTAGTACTGCCAAAAAAAGGGGGGATCTGGAAGATGATTCCTAAGATCTCCTGCTACCCCCTTTTATTTATGACATAAATTCCTGAGCCTGGCATGCTGGCACATGCCTGAAATCCCAATACTTGGGAGGTTGAGATAGCCTCAGCAACTTAGCAAGACCCCGTTTCCACATTCAAAAAAAGTAAAATCAGTCTGGAGATGTAGCTTGGAGGTAGAATGCCCCGGATTCAATCCCCAGCACCAAAAAAATTCCTAAAACATTGTGATAACTTTCAGTATAATCAGTTTTCTATACAATATCCTTGATTTTGCCTCTTGGCCCACAAAACCTACAATACTTAGAATTTGATCGTGTGTGTGTGTGTGTGTGTGTGTGAACTCCTGAGCTAGGACCTTCTGCTAAGCCTTTCCCTCTTGATGATGCAGGAGAAAATATGGTGTCATTTACACTGAGAGTACCCCTTTGTTAATGGTGGACATCACTACCATGACATAGAACCTAGCACAGACCTCGGTAACATTAGTGTAATTAAATATCACAGGCAGTAGCTCTTTAAAAATTTAATTCTTGATTATAAAATAAAAGACTTTGTCTTCCTTAGTGCATTTCAGGCAGCAAGAGTGCGCTGGGAAATATGCTGCCGAGAGGTGTTGCCGCCGACTGATGGGGCACCCAAGGTAGGTTGCTTCACCGCCGTGGGCCTCCTCAAAAGCAGCATGCAGGGGCTGGGCTAGCTCGCTGCTTCTCAAACTGGAATGTGCATCAGTTTTTCCTGGTGAGCTTATTCAATCACAGACTGCTAGAGTCCAGGCCCAGCTTCTATGGAGCAGGGTGGTGACGAGGGCCATCTTAGAATGCACACTGAGATTATAATCTTGGACCAGCTCAGTTTGAATACACGGTTTTGGCTGGGTGGGATCTGTCCACAAGCGGACACATTCCAAAGGACCTGGTGTAATCTTTAAGGTGTGGTCTTTGATGTCCTCTCCACCCAGTAATGATTAATCCCTCCTTCCTCCAAGCTTGTCACATGTCTGCCTCACTGACCTTCTTTATTGTAATTCATGACAATTGTTAGTTTCTGTGTTTGATTAATTTTTATGGTGCCTTGTCTAAAGTTTCTATAAAAGCAAGCTGCTGGCTACAGAAGGATGGGAGAATTTGTCATCTCTATCTCCTCCCCGACCCCCCAGATTATTAAATGTAATTATTCTGTGAATTATTATATCAGGCTGCATGTCGTTATCATGCAAGGAAGACTAGCATCAGGGAGCTGCCTTAGAGCAGTGACCTTCTGTGGTAGGAACCGTGGAACAATCTTTAGGAAGCTGCAGTGAGCAGCGACCTTCCATGGCAGGAACCACGGAACAATTATTAGGGAGCTACATGAAACAGCACCCTCTGTAGCGGGACTACAGAGCAAGTAGCATCCGCCAGAGCACCCAATAGGGTGGGAATGAAGCCCAGGAATCTGCAGTTCTGATGAGTTCTAGGTGCTGCTGCTGCAGGTGAGCACCCTGCGAATCACAGGGCTAGGTGATTCTCCCAACCCTTTGCTGGCTTGAAACCTCGTCATTCTCTTCCTTAGGCCTGAAGCAGCATCTGCCTCTTTTATTTGGGGGGCGTTGACTGTATTGAGTAAGGGGCTAGATCTAGAAGTGTTCAGGAACCCATCCCCTCCCACGGCTATCAGGAGACCCTTACATGCCTCAACCTGGAGACACTCTCACTGGGTTCAGCTCTCCCATCCCTCCTCCCAAGAAGCACGCAGCCTTAGCCTCTGGGCCCAGAAACTGCTCTTTCAAAAACTGAAATATGAGACACTCATGACTGGGGGTGGGGAGGACAGGGGCTCAGCACTGGATGGCATTAGGAACTAAAAGGCCCATTTTAGAGACCTAACAATGACTAAATGGTACAGAGCACAGGGCATACTGTGGACAAACTATCAAAACTCCAGCATACAGTAGGCACTCAAGTACTCCATGAATGAATGGATACTGTGGTTGAAAAAACAGAATTCAAAATACAGTTTGTCTATGGAAAGGAACTACTAATTGTAGCCATTCAACGTCAACTATTTAATATTTATGCCCAAATTACCATGCAGCACAATGATTATGACTATCATTAAACATGCTACACTAATTCTGCTGTAGGCTTTATTCAATAGCAAAAATAGATGTTCAATATTCATAGTGTTTTACCTATATAGCTTTAAAAATTAGACAATTATTCCTTCTAGGTACAGATCTATATGCCTGAAATGCAGGAAGCTACGTGCCTCAGGAACCTCACTTTCGACCCAGCATTCCAGCCAGAAAATCAAAGTGTTCTAGAGGCAGATAAAAGAAAGGGTCTCAACTAAATAGAGTTTTAAAGCTTCTAAGAAAAACTGTGGGGGAGCTAGAAAGGCTCAGGCCAAAGTGAGTGCTTATAAATGTATTTCTTGGTGCTTCCAAAAGGACAACAAAGTTTACTGCATCAGAAACTAGACCAAATTAATGGAATAGGAACGAAGATTCCAAGAGATAATTGGTTATGGGTCTTGATATGGGATAAAGGAGTCACGCCTCTCTTGGGGGAAAATCCAGCAGGAAGCAGGGACCAGAGACATAACTGAAAAACTTGTAGGAAAAGGTTTGGGGTCAACAAGTCTCCATATTCTGGTAAAAGATTTGGAGGACAAGAGAACTTTCACCTTCTCCCTTCAGTAAAGAGTCTAGGAAGATTGGGAATGTTTCCAGGATTCTCAGAGAACACCACAGAATTGGGGAATAAAGAACAGCATTTATTTCACTATAGTTTTCTTTTACCAAGTAGCCAAGACCCTGAGAAAGAACACTTCAGTTACTATGTTTATAATGAAATCCACAGGACAGGAGCTGACTCTTCACTGCATGAGTTTCCTGTCCATCCCTCCTGACCATCCTCTTGCTTTGCTTCAACACACCCTGCTTTTCCCACTTTCAGCTTTTGGTCACTTTACCAACCCCCGCCCCCCAAGACGGGAACAGAAGGTGGGAGAGACTGTGGCCCAGGGAAGGACCTCACTTCACCATACCAAAGGACTTCCTTGGCTGGCTCCATTTGGGTGGCACAGGGAGCTGCCACAGGGATGGGTCTGGGTTGGCATTCCACCATGCCCTGCCCTCTGGAGCCTCACCAGGGACTGCATGCCCAGTGGCACAGACGCTACCACACAGGGGCTGTCCACAGCAAGATGAGCAGGATGGTGAGAAGCCAAGGAACACAACATGAGCTGCAAAGACTTGGGAGGTCTGGGGTAGGGTATGGGAGAACATGAAGAATCACCAAGAGGAAAGAAATCATCCAACAAAGAAGTCAGTCACAAAGGATCTGCCATAACTTATAAGTCAGACAAAAACCTAGTGGTTCCAATCAAATGGAACTACTTATGCTGTCCTTCAAACAGCCATGCTTTTCTCTTACACATCTTTCTTCATGTGTAATTTTTCTTTCTCCACCTCTTATCCTTGCTTCCCATGTAAATCTTATCTCCCTGAGTCCAATTCAAAGAAAATCTTAGGACACCCACTCTGAAAATGTACCTTGAAGCAAATGCCCACCAGGGGGACACTGCTCCATACCTGGTTACCTGCTTGGTGGCTGCTACTTTCTTTTCCCATGGAGAAAACTGAGTGCAAAGAAGCTGAGCGATTTGTTAAGAGCCACATGCAAGTTGCAGAGCCCCAACTGGACATCAGAAGTCCAGCATTCTTTCCTCCTGCCATGCCAGAGCCCTTCAAACACTTTAAGCATCCAAACCCAGGAGAGGCTGCTGCATAACATCTGCTTCAGACTGAAGGTATTCAAGCAGAGACACGACCAGCCTCATAGCTTAGTAGATAATTCATGTAACTGTGGTGCTCAGAGCACGTGCACAACGAATGGCAGCTCTATTTATCACTGGCGCTCTCTTATTCATGGGTCTCTTTGGTACAATGTCCCGCGTCTGTGGATCCTGGGATACAAATGAGTTGTATACATAAAGTCTCCAAACACATCTGAGTCCTCAAAAGACAGACTCGCTTTAATGGGCTGGAAAAGACCCAATAATGGAAAGCAAATCAATCATTCATTAGGCTGCAGAAAAACTTGCCAGCTCAGAAATACCTCTAAAACTGAGGGATACTGTTCCCTTCTCAGCCGCTCAGGTTTGGGATAGTATATTTGATGGTACCATCTGGGAAACCCTGCCCTACAGGGCTAAATGTGCCACGTCTATTCCTCCTACCTGCAGCCACCAGAGATTTTAAGATGGCAAATGAAGCTAGAAGAATACACTTAGATCAATCCTGAACTTCTGCAGTAGAAGCCTCAGGCCCAAACCACAGAGCCTTCTTGGGAGAATCACAGGAGCCATCAATGACTTGGGCTGAATGGGAGAGTAACCAGGATCTTGGTTCTAACAGACAGTGCTACTGACAGCTCGCTTCTCTGCCCTCTCATGTGCCTTCTACATAGAACATGTTAAGTGGCCAAGAGTTAGAAATGAGATGCTAGGCTTGGCTAGCACGACTAGATGACCAAAATTCACAACAATCAATATTAATTCTACCCTACGACACTGACCACATCCAAAATCTTAGTTCATACTTCGGCAGATGATGGGAGACCAATCATCTGGGAGTCCTTCACTTACTTTGCAAGAAAGCTGTAGTGATTTACCCCAAGCCGAGGTTTGAGGTTTGCAGGACCCAGTGTTGCTCCTTCCCCCTCCATTGCCAAGCTCAGCAAACGTGGGGCAAGGACACCCTCCACATGTGTGGACCTACTAGGAGCCCTTGGGCATGGCTGGGGAGTCATCAGGGACAAGTGCCCAAGAAAGAGTTCTACTTGTGGGTCAGGAATCTATAACCCTCTAAATTATAGTCAATTCCCTCAGCCTTTTCCTCCAAATGTTTTACCAAAAAAATGTAGACAAACCAAGCTGTGCACATCATAAAATCACATCAGGGCAGGGTAAGGAAGAGGAGTCAGGGGCCTAAACAGCTCCCAGACGAGACAAGCACGGTTTGATAAAAGAAAAAAGATTGACTACTAAATACTTTGCTTTATAAATGTCTGCCAAAGAATGAGCCAAAACTGTAGGGAAAATGGTTGAGAAGGAAAACAGTGTTGTGAGTCTACAACAGAGCCTGGGCAGAATCATATGCTAACAACACTAAAGATAATGCAGTGATCGCCCTTCAGGAAGGCTGGAAGGGCATTTCCATCTAGGGCAAGTTACTTTATTTCCCCGTGAGCCTCAGTTTCCTCAAATGTAAAAGAACACATTAAAGATCCCCAATCTCCTCATTCGAGGTTGTGTTGAGGGGCATAACATGTGATCAGATAGGGCAGGATTGACTGGGATATGCTGATATTCATTCAGTTATAATGTGATACCTACCTACTATGTGGAGTAAATGTACCTGGCCTACCCTTAAGGACCCATCAGAGCTTCCTTTTAGCAAAGACTTATCTATCCATCCTGCCTTCTTCTTCCTGTAGCTCCCACCTGATGAAAAACAACCTTTACCAGGCTGCCCACTGTGACCAACCAGCTAAGGGCCTTCCCAGTCCTCCCCAGGACACATGACATGGGCAACTGCCCCAGGGGAAGACCGGCACTCACCATCTCCCATCACCTAGGGCTGCAGGAGACAGGTCTAATTTCCAGCATTTTGAGCTCTGAGAAGGCATGCTTGGTTGACATTTCAGGAACTTAGTAGGCATCTAAGGTCAGAAGTGAGGGGACGAGGTCTGGTGTCCTGAATCTACCATTATGGGGAGCCAAGAGGAGACAAAGTCGCTGGTTAGGGTAAGTGCTCTCTAGTCTATGATGTGGGAAGCGTGTTTGTTCTATCTGAGTGTCCACAGACCTCTCAGCACCAAGGGTGAGGTGGGGCAGCGGCTTGGCTGCTCCAACCATTTGGCAACTCTTTATTGTGTACCTGTACTAGGTAAAATTTTGAACATTGCGAACACGTGTTCCAGTCAGCATTCTTGCAGCTATAATCTTAAAGACTGACCGCTTAACTTAGAGGAAAGATTTTCTTATGGTTTCGGGCTCAGTCCATGTGAGGCTAAGGACCACAGATCTCAGGGCATGGTGGCAGGAGGTGGAGAGAGGAAGAGCACATGAGCTGTGCTCTTCACATCACGGAGGCCAGAAGCAAGAGAGTGAGCAGGGAGAGGAGGAATCACATACAATCCCCAAGGCCGCACCCACAGGGATCCACCCCCTCCAGCCACAGCTCAGATATCCACTGCTGGAATTATAACCCTCATGACTCAATTACATCAGCTCTAAACATTAACAAATGAACTCTTTAGGGATATTTTATATCTAACTATAACACTAAGTACAGGAAAATTACTCCCTTGAAGGGCTGACACTCCAAGGGACCCATGTCTAACATACTGGAGATAAAGAGAAGCACTTGTGTTGAAATGCAGAGACCATCAATAGCCTGAGGGTTCATAGAAAAGGGATATCCAAGAGACCTGAGACCATGTACAAGGCTTTCTGAATCAGGGGTTATTAGGTGTCAAAATGTTGACAGCCCCAAGATTGACCTTGAGCAAGGAGTTAGAAGTCTGCACAGATGAATAGGAAGTTCAAAGATAGGAATTTGCTGTGCATTTGGGTCACAGGACAGGGAACTGGGCAGTGAATCAAAGTCTTGGCTTTTAATAGGACAATTTGGGGATATGAATATAAGTATGTGACTATCTTGTGCTCTGGGGGAAGCAACTTTCTCTAGTAATAAACTTTTTGTCAAAAATTAAACACTGACCCCCCCCATGAGTAAGTAGAGTGTGTGTGTGGTACTGGGATTGAACCCAGGGACATTCTACTTCTGAGCTATACCCCAGCCCTATTTTTTTTGAAACAGGGTCTCACTAGGTTGATGAGAGTCTCACTACTTGCTGAGGCTGTCCTCAAACTTGCTATCCCCATCTCAGCCTCCCAAATACCAGGATTACAGGCATGTGCCACCACACCCAGCTAGAGTGACGATTTTAATACAATTGACCATTCCTTTGCAAAGGAGATTTGGGGGTCCTAATATTGCATGCCTTTGAGGGCTGGATAATGTAATTAAAACAATCCTCAAATATTTGTAGGTCTAGATTTTTTAAAACTATTCTGGCTTTCCATTAATAATTCCAACTGCTAAAATCTGTTTTTAAATATAGTTGACAAAAAGGGACATGTTTTTATTAATATGTGCAACCTAGGGAGTAGTGGGGACATACAAGGGACTCCGGTTGATAATGGAGAACCCTCAGTGGGGCAAGGGAAGTGGTAAAAGGGAAGGGGAAGGGCAAGACAGAAGTGAATTAATGGAATTACTATCATAAACAATGTGTACATGTGAGAATATACCAACATCATTCTCGGTACCTCATATGGGTGGGGGGGACACTAAGAGCTGTGTGAATGTATGTTATCAAATATATATTCATTGTGATGTGAGACTACAATGCACCAATAAAATCATGTTAAAAAGTTGTGAGAAGACCCTCACCAAATGGTAAAGTATATTTTAGGTGTTATTTGGCGTTATTTTCAGTATCACTTGTCAAATCCACAGTTTTAAATTTGAAGAAATATTGCTGGACCAGTAGGGTGGGGGAAACCCAATTGTCAGGTATCTTCTTGGAGGACATGGAGACACACCGTGCGTCCCACCCTGATGGAGCTCATGAGCTTCCCTCTTCCTGTGCCACTGACCTAAGTGAGCCCCTCCTTCAGAGGGGGTTGATCCCACATGCTAAAGGAACTGCTCCTGTGTGGTTGGTGCATTTGCCTCCCTGGCAGGTTGTGTTCTACCTTATATCTGGTACCTATTAATATGGAACATGTTATAATTCTTGCTAATACAAGGGTTGCCTCCAGTCCTGGCCATCTGGAAGTACCACAAGGGCAAGGAGGGAAGCCCACCTTGTCTACCTGCTCAGCAACCACAATGGCGGTACACTTTGCTGAGCCATCTGGATTCCCAAGTAATGAAAAGGGTCACAGAGAAAGGGCCAAAGACAGTGAGCGGACAAGGCCGTCAGAGCCCAGGGAAGATGAGTGCTGTGCAGTCTTGAGATAGACTTTGCCGCCTGGTAGCTCAAATGCTCTTTGATCTTGCTCTCTTTCTGATTCATGTGCCTTGCCATGCCTGACTCTCAATTCCACCAGGACATCTATCAGCTCAAGACCCAATCCTACATGAACCCAATTCCTAAATGGTTTCTTCTAAATCTTCATTCTACATTTAATAAAGTTTGGATTTAAAAGGCTGACTTTTAATTTGGGGGGGAATCCTCTTAAAATAAGTTCGATATTGGTTACCATGTATGGCATGGAATTCTTTAGGTAGTATGTATCTATAAAAATACAAACCTTCTTGTACAGGATCTTTACAATATAAAATTATTCACACCTGCCTCTGCCCTGGTCTCACCTGCTTCAACCTCACTTTATCAGGTCTTGGCTTAAGTGACATCATCCAAGAGACACCTTTCCTTTCTGCCTCCTCTAAAATGTCAGCTCCAAATTTGCCACTCTCTACCTTATTCACAGCTTTGTTGAGATGTAACTCACGTGCCATATAATTCATTCATTTAGTGTAGAATTTAAGAGTTTTTACTATGTTCAGAGTTGTGTAACCTCAATACTTTTAAAACATTTCCATCCTCAAAAGAAATTTCATGCCCATTATCAGTTGCCTCCCACTGCCCACAATCCCAATACCCTACACCCTGATCTACTTCTTGTATCCACGAATTTGCCTATTAGGACACTTCATGTAAATGAAATGTGTGTGGTCCTCTGTGACTGGCTTATTTCCCTCAGCATGTTTTCAAGGTTCATCCATATTACAAGATGTATCACTTTAAACAAGGCACTCCATGGTATGGATAGATTATCTTATTTATTCATTTTTTGTCTGGTGGACATTTAGGTTGTTTCCATGTTTTGGCCATTACCAATAATGTTACTATGAATATTTGTAGACAGTTTTGTATGGACGTTTTCATTTTTCTTCGGTTAAATGTCTTATAGGTATAATAAGTAGCACTGTAATTTTTTGTGTGTGGTACTGGGGATGGAACCCATGGGCATTCTACCTCTGAGCTACACCCCCAGCCCTATTTTATTTTGAAACGGTGTCTCACTAAGTTGTCAAGGGCCTCACTAAGCTGCTGAGGCTGGTTGTAAACCTGCAATCCTCCTGTCTCAGCTTCCTAAGAACTGGTATTACAAGCATGCACCACCATATCCAGCTGCATTATGAATTTTCTTGAAGGACACACACTGAAAATCCCTTTTGAGTCCATCAAAACTTAACATAAATCATAAGATTAGCACAACAAACTATGCAGGAACAATTCTAATCCCCATATTCCATAAAAAGGCTGTTTGGTGGTGGTGGTGGTTGTGTGTGTGTGTGTGTGTGTGTGTGTGTGTGTAGCCACGATGGAACAGACATGTCTTAACTTCAAGGTGTTTTATCTGATAAACAGGACAACAATCCTTTTACTTGAAATGTTTATCAATAAGCCATTTTAAAAACTGATACCTCTTTTCACTAGACTGGTTTAGCTTTCTGGACTCCTAGAAATCCCAGTTAACATTAAATATTAGTTGCCTACAGAAATTGAGAAATTCATGTGTCTGTCAAAACACAAACCACTTGGGGGATTTCGATATGCTATTTTAGGCAGTTGTTTGATTCTTGCACATGACCTGAATGTGCCGTGTTTAGAATGGGTTTTCTTTTCCAGTCACTCGTATACTTCTGCTGGATGATATACCCTTTATAGCCTTTCTTTCCTATGCTATAAGGAACTTTGCACCTGCATGTGTGTTTAGTGCATGTTTTCTACTTCTTTTAAAAGATATGTTAGCTGGGCAAGGTGACACATGCCTGTAGTTCCAGCTATTCAGGAGGCTGAGGCAGGAAGATCTCTTGAGTTGAGGAGCTAGAGTCCCGCCTCAGCAACATAGTGAAACCTCCCTCTCTTAAAGAGAAATGTTAAGACCTTAGACTATTCTTTCCTTGTATACTGTGTGACTGATCATAGACTTTGTCTAAAGAAGTCTTTGAAATCTTTAGAATGTCAATGTGAAGATAATGTTTAAACTGGACTAAGATGATTAATCAAGAAACAATTTATGAAAATAATGGTAGTAGCCGACTCTCATATAGCCCTTCCATGTGCCAGGCATTTTGTGCCATATGCATCAACTAATCCTCTGAACAACGTAGACATGAGGCCCCATTATCATCCCTGTGTTATAGATGAGGCACAGAGAGCTGGCGTGACTTGCTGCGGTCACAGCTGGTTGAGTGACAGCCTGGCTCCTGCACCCATCCTCACAGCGTCACACCCACTGTTGCCTGTGAAGACAGTGGACACCTCTGGTTTAGTGGGTAGTCATTTTAACGGCCACTCTCACGCTAATAAATGGAGGATTTAATAAGCAGTTTTTTAGGAATCACAGCAGGGAGGGAGGAAGCAGCTATCCCAAACTAATTAAAGAGGTAATGCTTTTCTCTGGCTCAGACAAGGATCTACGCCCCAGTCTGTGCAATCACCTGGCTCCCACTACTGTGCTTGTTCATCTGAAGGAAGAAGAATGAAATCGTGTCACGCTCCAGAGGCATTCACTGTGCACTTGGGACACAAGACAGCAAATCGGACATACACAGTCACAATAAACCCCCAAACAAAAACATATTTATGTTTGAAAAGGTTCATAAGCATAGTTTAACTAGCCTATTAGCATATAGTTAGTGGAGGAACTCGAAGCTATTACATAATATAAATTCATAGAAGTCACAGCTCCTAATATTTTCCTTTACAATTTTTACTAGATGGACTAAAATGTTATTAAACTCCAAATGAGAGGGCACAAACTTCTCAGTGGTTAGCCTGCCTCCACCACCCTCCCATTTTTTTTTTCCAGATCATTCTAAAATTAACCACATTATCTTCCTTTTGGCCACTCAATGTCATTCTATAAAACACAATCCTGTTTTGGATCTATCCTGCTCATCAAAACTCACTTGTTCTATGGCCCAGTCTCCTGGAGCTCAGTGTTCAGCTAGGTATTTCACTGAGAAATGTTCTCACAAACTAACTTGCCATCATGCCTTGATCTGATGTCCATCTTGGCCAAGCACAAAGTGCTTTGGGCTTAAGAGCTTCTCCAGCTCATGCCAAGACACCATGCTAAACAGTCTGATCCTAACCAGTGGTCCTGCTTGCTACTGAAGGTTAGAAGCAGCACAGGACAGGGTGTCTGGTTCCTAGTTCCGCAGCACACCTCAATGCAGGGCCTAAGAAGTGCCCTCTCATCCCTGATACTCAATTCTTCTTCTCGAAAATAAACAAGTTGGACCAAAAAGTCTCTAAGGATCCTCCCAGCTGCCGAAGTCTGATTCAGTCCCT
Organism: Glis glis; assembly: GCA_004027185.1. Lineage (NCBI taxonomy): Eukaryota > Metazoa > Chordata > Mammalia > Rodentia > Gliridae > Glis > Glis glis. The sequence continues at coordinate 34,118 of PVJS01006763.1, forward strand.
TCTCTTCCTTTGTGGTCTTTCAATTCTACTTATGACAACTGTGAGGTACAGAGTCCATTGCCACCACAGACCAGGGCAGGGGTGACAAGTCCATAGGACACCACACTCCAGCTCAAACATCTGGCACAGGCTCTCAGAATCCCCTGCAGCCCCACCCTCAGTGACCTGTCCCACGGGAGACAGGGCAACCTCATCTAGCCACGCCCCTTTGTGTCGATGGTGCTTCAGCCCACAGCACTCACAGCAGGTTCCGCTCCAGCTCCTCCCCAAAGACATGTGACTTGTTTGTACTACACCCAGGGATTTGCAGGGGACACCAACGTTATGAGGGACATAACATCTACATGTTGTTTCTCCAACATCTCATTGTCTGCCGCATGCTAAGATTATAAGGAATCTTAGCAAGTGGGGGAAAGGCCTGGACCTTCCTGCTGCCACATCCACCAACATTCCTGCAGTGGCGCCTAGCTTTCCCCCTTCTCTTCCATAATGGTGGAAGACCTGTGTCCTCATAGAGGGGAATTCCATTCTCTGAACCTCAGATCCCCCCCAGCACTCTAGTCATGACCTTTCTCTGCCTCCCAATACTCCACAACCTCAACTCTCCCCCCACTGGCTCCTTCCCAACAGTGTTTCCACAGACCAAAATCATTTCTTTTAAGACAGAAGTACCCCATCCCCCCGGCCAGTGAGGAGGGACCTGGGGTTAGAAGTCACACAGGCAAAGCCAAGGCCAGCTTCAGGGCTGTAGCATGGCCCAGGGGGAGGAGGGCCCTGAACTCAACCAGCAGGGGCAGCAATCAGAGGCAACAGACCCACGACACTTTCTAGAGGTGTGACACAAATGACATTTTCTCTCCCTGAGAATATGTATATTTTAATAGTTTTTGACTCAGAGCTGGCAGGAAAGGTAACACTGTAAAGAAAGTGACAGGGCAAGAAGATAGATATTTTAAGACAGGAGACTCTTTGGACAGTCATCTAATTAATATAACATAGTTCCTTGTCTACTGTGAGAATTTCAAGGGCTGCTCCATCTCCAGGGCAGACACTCCACCACCCAGGGCACTCATGTAGCTCAAATTTGATGCTCACCCAGAGCTGGCCTCATGGGACACAGTGTGCAGGGAGGTGCTCAGAACAGGGAAGAGCAAAAACTGCCCATCCAGAACCCACCACGGGCTCTGCACTCCCAGTACACACGTGGGAAGAGGCATGTACACACCGAGGAAGCCAAGGACGAAGGGCCACCTGTACCATGATAGCCACAAGTTGGCTCACACTCAGCCTCCCAGCAGACACTGCCACACTGTGGCTGTGAAATTGCCCCAATAAATGAAGTCAATTAATTTGTACAAGCTTGGTGCCTGTCAGGGAGAACAGCTAGAAACCCAAGTTGTCCAGAGGCAAGCCACAGAGACACACAGAAGTCAAAGAGAACAGCAAGAGCTTTGGAGTAGGAGGCAGGAGAATCAGTCTAGCAGCCATCCTGCCAATCATGACTTGGTGACTCGGGCCCAGCCCTCTACCCTGTCAGGGCCTCTGCTCTCAACAGGCTGCCTTTCCACGCTCCTGGAGTTAAGAGGAGTCATGAGATAGAGAAACTGGGTTAGGAAACTGAAGGGGAGGGAAAAAATGAGCTATAAAGAATGCTAAAGATCACACGGGGCACAGCATACCACCTGACAGGAGGCTATGCTTCGATGCACAGGCCTGCCCCACACACTGTTGTGATTCTGTACCCCTGGCCAACAGCCAGGCAGTGCCCTACCCCACAGGTGTCAAAGTCTTACGTTTCAAATTATCTCTAGGGAGGAGGCATCACCTTAGTAGAGAGTCGCTAGCCCACATTTCTTATAGGCTCCTCCTCCATCAGATCTTCAGACATCAATGTCCCTAGGGGCTAGATCTGGGTGGCACCTTCCTTTTGACATTCTCTCCTGGGTTGACATCATCCATTCCAAGGCTGTAAGTACCATCCATGGGCCAAGGCCTCTCTCAACTGCATTTTACATTCTGCTACTAGATAGCTCTGCTTGTTTGATGGGGTTCAGATGGGGTTAGATTTAAGACCCAAATAAACTGTTTTCCACTCTCCAAGAATATCTCCTTCTATGTCCCCCTATCATTCTGGTCTCAGAAGAAAGAACTTCCATTTACCCAGTTTCCCAAGCCAGAAACCCAGAAGTGTACCCAATTGGTTACCAGCACAGGTTATGGAGATGGGATGCCCAGGTTCCTATCATCTCCACCAACTGCCAGTCACGTGCCTTAAGCAAGATGCTTAACTTGGTTTAAGTTAAGGATATCACACAGTTAAGGAAACCACAGTGAAACCTGTGGTTTCACTGCCAACCTGTAAAACTGAGATAGAGTCCCAATGGCAAATAATGCTCCTATATCACTTAGGATACCAGCAAACATTTTTCTTTTCCAGCAGGAAAGTGAAAAAGCATATAAACAAAGCAGGAAAATATTTTTGAAATACATTAATATGGTTTTCTCTTCCACATTTCTTTCATATGACATTATCCTTTCTCAACTCAGGGCATTGATTTGTCTCAGGAAGATTGGAATTATTATAATAGGATGGCAAATACAAAGGAAAGTGCCGTAAAGTTCAGCTTTTGACTACCAAACAATATTTTTTTGTTTCCTGGCATAATTGTCTTGAAATCCTGCCTACTGCTATGAAGAAAGGAATGTTTAAAAGTCAACTTCCACCCAGATACCATGGGCTAGGTCTGGGGAATATAAACATGAGTTTACATATATACCATGGTCAGAGAGAACTCAGGATGTGGCGTGATGGGGTCCCACCTGCTGAGGGGAGCCAGGAAGCCAGGAGAGGAGGTGTGGGGGCCATTATACAAAGGAACCAGGGAGGCCTACAGTGTCATCACTGTCCCATCTGGGCCCTGTACCCCCACTTCCCAGCTTCTCAACAGGCCTAGAGGAATCCCCTGCACCAGACTAAGGAAGGAGGCAAGGTTTAAGAAGGAAGCCCAAGTTCAGGGTTGCTATCCTATGGTTTATGGCTGGTAGACTAGGATCATTGGAGGAGGCATCTGGCCAACCCATAGGATGGAGCTGGAGATAATGGAAGGGGGGATTGGCTTTGTCAAAGTTAAAGAGTATCTTCCAGGCTTCTTCAAGGGTAAATCAACTATTTTGTTCTCATAGATCCCCTCAGTGAGCAACTCTGTAATATCCTATGAAAGAGTCATTTTGGCAATTTACTACTGTGAGAGTAAAGACACCCTTTACTAGTTCTAAGATCACTGCATCATCAGCCCAACTCAGTTACAGAGGAAAGAGCTCTGCACAACAAGAAAACTTGGATTCTAGGGCTAAATGTGCAATGTGTGCATGTATGATGTTCATATACTGACATATATCAAAATCTATAATTACAATGCACCAATAAATGAACATAAAAAAAGATATCAAAGTCAACTACTATGCTGAAAACGGGAAGGAGGGAGTGGGGAGGCAGGGGGGTGGGAATTGGGGAGGGCTAATTGACTGATGAGTGCATGTATACGTCAACCACCCTGAAATCCTTCAAGATGTATGATTGCAATGCACTAATAAAATTTTTTAAAAATCTGAAAAAAAAAGAAAACCCGGATTCTAGAATGGACATGGCCACTTGGCCATGTAATCTAGACAAGTTTTATAACTATGTGGTGGGCCCACAACACACCTCACAATGGTACTCTACCAAACCACTGTGATGGTGTGAACACAGCTCAGAGGAGGAGCCGTGGAATATTCGGCTTATTAGCAACCACCATAGCAGGAAACTATTAGTAAGTCTCAAGGAACACAGTTCCAAAGTATCTAGATCCCAGGAGAACAGAAAAGGGCCATGATCCTCTGGCACTGGTCAGACAAGAGCTGGAATTCTGGTTCAACTGGTGCCACATTTTATGGGAGAGTTAGAAAAACTGAAACATATCCCCACAAAGTCTCTCAGTCTGTCACACGACAAAGGTCAGTCGGGTGAGGAAGAGTTTAGCTTGGGGAAGACGAAATGATTATTCATTCCCAGAGCAGTCTATTCAGCAGTTGCTCCAGAAAAGAGACAGATCCTAGAATGGGAGTGACAGGAAGGTAAATACCAGTCCACCAAGCGCTTTCAAACAATGGAATAGCTGCCTCCTGGCGAACTAGAAGTTTCTAGCCCAGACTGAGTACCAAATACTGGCAATGCTTAGCCAGGCGTGGTGGCACACGCTTGTAATCCCAGTACTTGGGAGGTGGAGACCGGAGGATCTGGGTTCACGGCCAGCCTCAGTTACTTAGTGAGGCCCTCCGCAACTTCATGAGACCCGGTTTCAAATTAAAGTATAAAAAGTAGGGCTGGGGGTGTAGCTCGGAGGTAAAATGCTCCTGGGTTCAATCCCCGGTACCGCAAAAAGAAAAAAAAAGAACCTTCAAATGCCAGGAAGGGACATCTTAGTCATTTTATGTATTACATCAACACATACTCTGCAAAATAAAATAAGGGGCTCTATGAATACAAGAAAGTAAAAAAAATATAGAAATGACAACCCCACACAAATGGAAAGAAAAATCTCTGCTTTGGATTGCTGAGCTAGAGTTTGTACCTGTCAGGCAGGCAATCATGATGGATCAAAGTGTGCAATGACAAATGGAGTAAAACTCTAGGAGCACCATGACCCAGTGGGGAAGCAGAACAAACCAGAGTGAGAATATATTGATCTCCAATATCCTAACTGAAGATCTGTAACACATTTAAACTAAATGCAGCTACAGCGACTCTGAATAGTTCACATACCTGTATTAGTATGCCCTCCACAATCTCTCGGGAACACAAGGTTAGGGTGCAGCTATTCTTAGCTAGTAAGGGAAAATGATTGGAAAAGTCACTGGGTGTCTGATTGCTCCTCCCCCTCTCTACTAGTTTCAAGGTACTTTCTAAAAAATAAAAGACATCCCATAATTCTAAATATTCTTGGTACTTGCCCTTCTGAAGAAGGTTAATTCCCTTTTTAACCAAAAGGGCATCTTTTTAAAAGCAAGTCAAAGATTGTGAAGCATTTTATTCTCTAGTTCTAGGAATACAGGGGAGCAAATTAATTTCTGTCATGTTTTGGCTGTAGGTACCCCTCCTCTGGCTTTCAACATCATTGACATATAATAGGGGCAGGAGCCAGGCAGGCATTAAAGGCATTTGCTTTGAAGCCTGTCCACTGAGGTTCTAGAGGACACAATCATAGGGCTTTCTCCTGGCCAGCCATGTTGCCCGCAGGCCTTTCTGCACCACTGTGCATCACAGAGTTCTCTTACTTCCCACGTCTCTCTCTGCTGTGGACGGAGACCACGTGGACTAGCTAGGCTATACAGGTAGTTTCAGCGTGGTGCTCAACCTGCCTTACACAGACAGCACCTGGGAAGGTTCCATAGGTATCAGTACCTGAACCGCCATCTGTCGGGCGAGTCCTAGGCATGGGCAACACCTTCCCAGGTGATAGCTGATTCCCATGAGCAGCCAGGGTTGAGAACAAGGAGGAGGCAAGGCCTTGCCTCCAACTTCTAACAGGCTTTCGAATTCTGTAACTTCTTTCTTTGACTAAAACCATTCTCAGATACTTAATTCACACTGAGATGGCAAAAGCAACCAAGCAGAGCTTCAGGACTGGGGAGACTATCAGAACTTGTGACACAGATCCTTTTTTGTGAGAACCAGTCTGAGTCCCTAGAATCACAGATACTCATCCATTCCAGAAGTTTCCCAAACCCTGCTCCAAAGATTTGCTCCTTCCTGAATCACTTGTGGAGCTTTAAGAAAAAATCAGAGGGTTTGGTTCCACCCTCAAGATTCTGATTCAGTACTGGGAATAGGGCTCCTCAGTGGTCCTGTGCAGAGCTGTTCAGAGGGAACTTTGCTTACCCATCATGGGCAAGCTAGACCTAGTCATGTACCGGGACTTAACTCCCACTATCTCCATGATGAAGACTTCTCCAAAGCTTCTTTTTTACGCCCACTGTCCACCGTTGTATACACCTATGTCCTAACACCATTGTATACCTACATATTTAAAAGAGTAAGGCTCTTTAAACCATCCTAGAAAGAAAATACTAATAGAGGAACAATAGCCATGCACTCTTACTTATAGCCCCTCTGACAGGATGGGTAACACTGAGTCAGCCGCTCTCACCTTCTTCCCTAGGAGCAATGAGAGCAACCATGGCAGGTAGTTGAGGGACAGTTTCTCCAATGTGGAACATAAACTAGTCCACAAAGATTACTGCATGTGTGCCCACTAAACTAGCGATCTCTTACTTTTAAGCATACACCCAGTTCAGTAAAAACTGTGAGCATGCTCCCTGCCAAAATATATAGTTATCAATTATTCTCTGTGCCATGGATGGCATCGCTAGCTGTTGTTGGATACAACCAGTGAAGGAATCCCTGGGGAGGTCCGTAAATATGGAGCAATGACTGGCTGAATTTTTATAGTAACATCTGAAGCCATGACTCAGGCAACTCTGATTTTATGCACATTATAAAATATATATGAATGGTATTTTATGTCTTAAAAGG
>PVJS01006763.1:40791-58607 GCA_004027185.1 Glis glis
GCAAAAAAAAAAAGAATAAAAAAGAATAAAAAATAGGACTGGGGATGTAGCTTGGAGGTAGAATGTCCCTAGGTTCAATCCCCAGTACCGCAAAAAAAAAAAAAAGGATGTGGAAAAAACAAAGTTTTGATCTATTTTCTTTGCACACTCCAATGAATCATCTTCTAGAAACTAGTACACACCAACAATTTGAAGACTACTGCTTTAACCAACTCATTTACCTCTGTGGGCACCACAGGTGACCATCACTTCCGGCCACTTGTGAAAAGCTGCCTTCAGACTTCCTCCATGGGCTTAGTTAGTGGTCTCTGGCTGTCAAGCAACCAGCTATAGAATGACCAAATCACCATTTGGTCCCTGCAGTGGAATGCATCATTTCCCCTTCGCTTAGGCTTACAGATGACATCACCCAAAGGTGCTGTCCACCTTTCAACACTGTGATTGGGGCTGCCCAGCCGTTAACAGTGTGATTTTACTGAGAACAGACCTGAAAGCTGTTGGTCTTGCTGTATGACAAGATGCTTTTAAACATAGTACAGTTGATGCTTATTTCTTCTAGAAAGATTGAAATTGGGATTGTTGAAGTTATAGGTGGTTGCCAACACAAGCCTAGAAGAGAGTCACTGAACACAGAACTGGCATCCTCAGACCACTCCTTCACTTGGCCTGAAAGTGACGCCTGTTTTGAGGGTGACCTATAAAGGGAATCCTACTCAACTCTGAAATCCTCTCCCGGCACTTCCTTTTGGACACTATGACATGATATATATCACACATTTTTTTATCAGCAATATCATCACTACCATATCTGGCATTCATCGACTGCTTATTCTATGCCAGAAATCATACTAAGCACTTTCACTTGTCACCCCATTTAATTTGAACAGACTTATGAGTTGGACATTCTATCTATCCCCCATTGGTCGAGGAGGTAAACGTGGAGCTTGCAGGGAAGTAAACGAGGAGCTTGCTCAGAGGCACACAGCAATGAGGTAAACGAGGAGCTTGCTCAGAGGCACACAGCTTCCGTTTTGAGACCCAGGTGCTGTTCCTGTCCTTGGACCCTAAACTCTTCACTGCCTCACTTCATGGCATCTTCCTTTGCTAGTGAACTTGGGCACATCAGCACACGAGGTCTGCAGCTGCTCTGTCTTCTGGGAAACCAACGTGAAAATATGCAGTTGAAAGAGTGGTTAACATGGCATGAAAGGCATTAAATACTATGATGTAAATAGAAATGCCATTTCATCCTGCTGGGCTTCACTTTCTATTAGCTTTTTTCACCGAAAATCATTTCAGACACCTTGAAAAACTAAATCTTACATGTCACCACCATTATTAATTCCAAAAGAAATCCATGTGGGGTGACAAGTTTGACTTTGACACCAGGAAAGGGCTGTATAACAAGAACAGTGTGGAGTAATCCCAAAAGCCCACCTCCATGGGGAGCAGCCCAGCCATGGACTGTGAGCTTAGCACTCCACACTTGGACCCCTTCATGCCTTGAAAGAACCTGAGAGGACAAGGGCACACACGCATGCCCTTGCTGCGGTCAGGTAGCAGGGCATCTTAAGTGCAGGAACTTAACCAGTTGAGGCGGCACACAACTGAGGTGTGCTCTAGGCCACCTACTCAGACAGAACCAAGAGCACTTAGAGGACAAGTCACAGCTGACCAACCCAATGAGCACAGCTTTTAGGAAGAATTAAAAATATATATGAGTTGCTGGCTTGGGAGGCTGAGACAGGAGGATCACAGGTTCTAGGCCAGCCTCAGCAATTTGGCGAGAGCCTGTTTCAGAAACAGAATAAAACAGAGCTGGGTGTGTACCTCAGAGGTAAAATACCCCTGGGTTCAATCTCCAGTACCACACACAGAGAGATACGTAGGTATATGATAGATAGATAGATAGATAGAACAAAACATTTAGTCAGCAACATATCTATCAGACTCAATGATTGGTACCTGGAGAAAAAACTGCTCCCTGCACACACTGGGAATCCATCCAGATTAACACTCCTTAATGGATAAGAATTGACATAACAGTTGTTAAACTTGCACATGCATTATGCGAGGACGACTTAATCTATCAGATGCAAACATCAGAATCCAAAAAGATACACTCATCGAAACATGGGTCACAGGCATGAAGGTGAAATATAATATAGATTGGAGAATCCTGCTCAGCACATTTAAAAAAAATTGGATTGCAGAAGTACAAAATGAGGGCAACAAATCTTAAGAGCAGTTACAATTTATAGTGACAGAAAGCGGATCAGTAGTTACTAGTGGGCATTCCAAGGAATGCAAGCAAACTTTGGGGATAAAGGAAATATTCGCAATCATGATTGTAGTGATGGTTTCGTGGGTGTGTGTGTGTGTGTGTGTGTGTGTATATATATATATATATATATATATGTATATAAATGTATCAAGTTAGATGTGCAATTTAATATGTGTAACTGCACTTTAAATGTGTGCAGTTTATTGCCAGTCAATTAAATCTCATTAAACTTCTAATACAGTTCTTGAGCATGAATGAGGGTGGTAAGGGGTAGATATTTAAAAGCTTAGCTGGTCATTGTGGTTTATGCCTATAATCCCAGTAACTTGGGAGGCTGAGAAAGGAGGATTGCAGGTTTGAGGCCAGCTTCTGCAACTTAGTGAGACCCTCAGCAACTTAGTGAGACCCTGTTTCAAAGTAAAAATTGTTGGGAGAATAGCTCAGGGATAGAATGCTCCTGAGTTCAATCTCCAGTACCCAGCCCCCAAAATAGTAGAGGCTTATGAGCTTTCTAAAAGTCAACAATACAAAATACCTACCAAAGGCTAGTGCACTTGTAGCCTCCTTTACTAGAAACTCTGTGTAGAAAATAACCCTTCATCTCATTCAGCATGTGGCATCTAGTGACCACTGATACCAGTGAGAAAGACTGAACTGTGTCCAGATGGGGGAGTCTTTGAAAAAGCCGCTCAAAGGGTGGTGAGAGCCACGATGTTCAGCCCAGAGTTGGGAGGAGAGAAAGATAACAGGAAACCGCTCAATTCTATTCTTTTCTACATGCACAATTTTAAAAGGAGATTGCAATATATACACTTACTGTCAATTTCTTTTAAAATAAGGATGTCATCATTAGCCACATTCGCTGCACAAGACTTCCCCCTGCACTCAGAAATTTAAATATAATAGAAATATAATAATCATGCAGTCTTCTGAAAGAAACTGGTTGCACACCATTATAGGCAGACATATAAACAACAGCGTCTGAGACTGGACAGGTTCACAATGATGCTACAGACATTAGTTCCACAGCATCCCTAAAGAAGGGAGATGGGTGTGCAATGGCATGGCTGGGAAGGTCACAGACAAGGGGACCCAGGAGAGTAGGGAAGAAATAGGAACAGGTCGATAGCATGGAGATCCCGGGGAGGAATCTGCACAATGTGCAATACTCAGGGCATGAACAAGAAGCAAGACAATGCCAGAGAAGATATCAAGAACTATTCCTGGATACAGACATCTGGAGCATCTCCTATACCATGTCTTAAAGCAACTTAAGACCAGTCCTTGCTTGAAATCATAATGAATGGGAAGGAAAATAAAATTTCAGCCAAAAATCAGAGTTGACTGAGTCATGGTTTCAGATGTTACTATAAAAATTCAGCCAGTCATTGCTCCTCCTTACAGTCCTCCCCAGGGATTTCTACATTGGTTGGATCCAACACAGCCATCCGTAGGCTTTGACATCTTTACCCCCAAAGACTGACAGTGCTCAACAGCTGTCAAAGGCTCATCACAACTTCTCTCTGGATAGAATCCCTCTTTGGAGGCAATGCCAATGTTCTCCTTAAAGGGTGAGGACACCGAGAGCCCCATAGGCCAGAAGTCTGCCCAGGAGACAAGATTACCAGGACAAAACCCTGCATTGTCCTGCCACAGCAAATGACCTGGAGAGAAATGAACCCTGGCTCTGCTCTCATCAGCACGATGATGTCCTTTCACTGAAAACTTGAGGCTCCATCAGGAAGTACTTTACATCCCAACATCCCCGAACTGTTGAGAGCCCAGAATAACAAGTCACCTTACACCAATTAAGGAAGAAACTGTTATTTAAAACTTGACCTCAAAGCAAACTGGGGACTTGGCTCACCTATATACAATCTTTTAATTTTTTTTTTTCCTGAAAGATCCAAGTTATATAGAATCTGCAGCCTGGAAGAGATACTGACAAGTCCCAAGCCTATTCTCATACATACTGCAGTATTCTACCTCAATGACTAGGAAGATCAAGTTGTTTCTCTTTACTTTCAAAGATGGAAAATGCAAAGCTTCCTCACTCTCTCTCTTCTACAACACATATCCCCAAATCAGGAATTTCTCTACTGCCCAGAGAAGACCCAATGTGCTCACTTTGGATTGTCACTGGCGTCAGAGGACAGCCTCTCATTTCCACTGGTACTATCATCCTGGAAACCTCTTCCTCCCGCTCACTGAAGTGGAATGCTTTTAGCTTTGGGGGAAAGCTTTGCGTGCCTTTTCACTAGGACACTCATTGCCATACTGCTGCCCTGGTCAGCCTTCAAATTCTTACACATGCGAGGACCCACAATGAGCAAAATATTCTCTCCCAAGAGCCCAACCAGGGCTTTTTTTTTTTTTTTTGCGGTACCAGGGATTGAACGCAGGGGCGTTCTACCTCCGCGCTATGCCCCCGGCCCTATTTTTTATACTTTATTTTGAAACCGGGTCTCACGAAGTTGCAGAGGGCCTCACTAGAGAGAGAGAGAGAGAGACAGGGAGAGAGAGAGACAGGGGGAGAGAGAGAGAGAGAGAGAGAGAGAGAGAGAGAGAGACAGGGAGAGAGAGAGAGAGAGACAGAGAGAGCTGAGGCTGGCCGTGAACCCGGATCCTCTGGTCTCCGCCTCCCAAAGTACTGGGATTACAAGTGTGCGCCACCACGCCCAGCCCAACCAGGGCTTTTAATTAGAATCCCTATTCCCACTGAGCACCAACTTTCACTCTCAGGGGCTCCCCCTCCCCCCGGCTCCCACGCCGTCGACGGTCCATTTCAGTCCCCACATGGCCCTCATGCCACAGGTGTACCTAGCTGCACTCCCCCACCCAAAGATCCCAGGCAACAGCAATCCCATCTTTCATTATTAGTCACAGCCTGGCAACACAGCAAGGACAGATGGGGAATGTGGGTGCTTAATTACCTTGGCCACCTGAGCGAAGAGATTTGCTTTGTAGTGCTCCCATTCTCGTTCAGAAAAGCAACACAAATAAAACACGAACAGCTCAAAAAGGAATCAGACCCAGCCAGCCCAGTTAAGATGGCCCACTCCCACCAACGAGGCTGGGAAATGCACCAAAACTCTAACCTCACTGTAGAATCTGAAATACTTGGGGGAAAAAAGTCTACCCCTTTGGCTCTCAGTGCTGCCTGGGGGACCAGAAACAGAGTTGGCTTTTTGTCTGAGGTCAGTCAATGGACAACTGAAGAGGTAGGATGTCCTCATGGCTAATGCAGGAGACTGTGGGCAAACATATTAGGTCTGGATTCCATCTCTATCCATTTTACTGCTTTGTGAGCTTGGAGAATTACTCATACTCTTAAAGGCTCTATTCTCATCAGTATCGCAGTGATAACTGATCTCATAGCAATTGTAAGAACTAAACACATTAATGTGTCACTTATTTCTATTCGAGTGCCAGTCATATGCATGGGAGTAGAGTGTGGATGAAACAAGAGCTAGAACAGTGTACTACACAGCCTCATACTTTTTAATTCCCTGTTTTTCATTTGTTCTACGCAGGTCGTTTATAACACACATATTATTTCCACAACTAAGGTTCTCATGAGAAGGTATTCTTATCCCTAGAAAGGGAACAGGAATCTGGAGAAGGAAAAGATTATGAAACAAGACCCATCAGAGAAAAATTTTTCTTTGAACATCCCTTGTATCATATTATGTCCTTATCCAAGCAGCTCTGTAATTTCTCCATTGCTCTAGGCCAGTATTTCCCAAACAGTGCTACACAGAACATTAGTCCCTTGAGATAATCTTTGCAAACAGTTTTGTGTCTAACTATGATTTGCAAACCCAGTATAATGCATTCCCATCTTAGAGACTCAGTATGCATGCCAACATAAAGGCTCTGTGAAGCTCTGCCTTAAAGGAAGATATTTACCTTGATTAACCCAGTGTTTCCCACGCTCATTTGACCATTTTTTTTTGTACTTGTTAATAAAACACTTCTCTCCCAATGTTCACCCCAGTCACCAAACACCTCCACAATCTGGCCTTACCTTGTCTCTAACTACAGCCCACAGCTCCCTAAAGACCCACTCACCATATAGGTTAAACCTGCCTGAGTTCTGTCCCGACCATGCATTGTTTATAATAGCTTTATTGATATAATTTACAACACATAATTCACTCAAAGTTAGTAATTCAGTGGGTTTTTAGTACATTTGCATACGTATCACTATAACCCATTTTATAACTTTTACCCCCCAGCCCTGCCCACACACACACAACCACACCATCAGCAATTACTCTCCATCTCCCCTCAAACCTTCAAACCCTAGAAAACCACTAATCTCCTTCCTGTCTCCATAACATTTGCCTACTCTTGACATTTCATATAAGTGGAGTCATACGATATGTGGTGTTTTTGTTTTTGTTTTTTGTATCTGGTGTCTTTTACTTACCATGTTTTTAAGATTCACCAACATGATAGCATGTATCAATTCTTTGTTTCTTTCTATGGCTAAATAACATTCCATTTATGTGGATACTCCTCCATTTTGTTCATCCATTCATCAAGTGATGGACATTTAAGTTATTGTCATCTTTTGGCTATTGTGATAGTTCTATGAACATTTGTAACTGTGTGTGTGTGTGTGTGTGTGTGTGTGTGTGTGTGTGCGCGCGCAAGAGAGAGAGAGAGAGAGATGGATACTGGGGATTGAATCTGGGGGTGTTCTACCTCTGAGCTACACCCCCAGAGCTATTTTATTTTTTATTTGAAACAGGTTCTTACTAAATTAGAGAGACTGGCCTTGAACCTGTTATCTTCCTGTCTCAGCCTCTCAAGTAGTGGGCTTACAGGTATGCACCATGCAGATCATTAGTAATTCTTTTGGTGAATATGTGTTTCCATTTCTCTTATATCTAAGAGTGGAATCACTGGGTCATACGGGAAATCTATGGTAGATTTTTTGAAGAACTCCAGACTATTTTCCAAAGTGGCTGCACCAATTTACATTTACAGTAGGAGTACACAGAATTCTAACTTTTCTACATTCTTACCAACACTTGTTATGCCTTTTCGATTACAGCCATCCTAAAGGGCAGGAAGTAGTATCTCATTGCAATTTTGTGACCATGCCTCTTAATGCCCCCTTTTCAGGTTATGGTCACACTATGCCACCCACCTAGAGCCTTTTCTCCCTCTATGCACCCAACCAATTCATTAAGACCCAGCTAAAATCCTAAAGATTTCTTGGATCATCTGTAACACTCTCTCTAAATCAATTCACACACAGCTTCTATTTATACTCCCTGTAGTTATAGCCTTTTTGGCCTACTTATGTCTTCTCTCTCTAACCAGTGAGCTCCTTATAAAGATGAGGTCTAACATTTCTTACAGGTTAGTGTGGAATCTATCAAATAATTAACACTTTATAAAATGTTGGCTGACACCATTTAATGTAAGAGCTGAGGCTAGAGTTGAAGCAGGTAAAAATGAGGTAGGGGTATTTGGGGTTTTGGATCAGGAAAGAAGAATAGAAAGCACAGAACTAGTAAGTAGTGGAGGTCAATTCCCTTCCCTCAGGGGAACTGTAGGTTCCTGTACAGAAGACAAAATACATGAAGATGATGTTTCATACTATTTTAACCTTTTTCCTTACTGTGAATCTGCATTTAGATTAGACTTGTGAATGCAATAGGGACAGGAAACCAATTCTCTCCTCTTACTGGGGTCTCCTCTTTCTCTCACTAGCATCACTCTACTGGGACTCTCAGGAGGGGGTAAGGGTCTGTATGAAGCCCCTTGTGATTTGACAGTCTCCCCACACTCTCAAATCATCCAGAGTTGAAGAGTCCATGTGTGAGACATACCAAGAAAGAAAATCCAGTCCCCAGTGGATCAAGAGAAAGAATCATTGTGTCCAAGGCCAACTGAGTCACAGTCTCCCAAGACTGGAAGTCATTAATGTTAGCTTCTTATACTCTTTGCCCGGTTGTTATGGAGGCTCATCCAAAGCACACAGTGCTAGGCTATAGCAACCTGGACCACACCATGATTTCAACAACCACTGACAGGTCAGAAAGAGCACCACGCACAGCTGGCGAGTACTGTTGAATGGATGTGTTTCTAATATTTACGATAGACAGAAGAACCATATACAAATACAACAAAAACCTTGCCTGCATCTGACCAATGGATCTCTTCCTCTTCTGCTCAGAGATTCTGTGGAGAATTTTAATGCATCTCTTAGATCAATAACAAGAAATCCTGAGTGGCTAACAATAGAACTAATTCAAAAATAGTTCTCTCCTGTGGCCACATACACCCAGTCTTATACTTCATGCATGTTTGTGAGTAAATATTGCACAAAAACTTTAATGAAATTATTTGGTTATACCCTGGGATCCAGTGGATAAAATGAGTATAAACCTTAAAGAAAATCCTCAAGAAAGGAAACCCTGGTCCAGTTTTAACATCCAAACCCCTTACTCATCAAGTTCATTACCCTTGATAAGATAGTACCACCACTACCCTTGACGCCCACACATCCCCTTCTCTCCAATAGGTATGAAGAAGGCCCCGAACAAGTGGCATAACAGAAGCATAGAATAACCATGGGCTCAGCTTCAGGAATGGGAGGGAGCACAGAGACACTGGGTCAAGTAGACCGATGGGTGGATAAGGAGGGAGGCTAGGAGACTTGCCCCAAGAAGCCTTCGAGAAAGAGCATATATAAGTGCATATATAAGTGCAACTGGCTAAGAGAAGAGAAAGGGATGAAATCAATCCATTATCAATGGCATCCTTATTTCTAGGACAAGGTTTAGAGAGTGATCTGAACTTGACACCTGTGAGAAAGTCTTCAGATCCAAGTCATTCCTACCGTCTGTTTTAGAATAAAGAAACTGCCCTTAAAAGGAGGCACATGAAGCAAATGTGGATTCAACTTAGGTGACTCCCCCACAGCAGAGAAGCCTGTCCAGTCCCCAGGCCTCCGTCCACTGTGCAGACACATGACCTCCAACAGTGACACCCGAGCAGGGCTGTGTGCCGTGCCACACTCTGACACTGCTCTCCACACTATCTGACCCTGGACCACAGCGTCAGTTAGGAGGCGTGCATCATTAGTTGGCCCAGCTAAGGGACTGGCTGCGTCAAGACCAAGAGCAGATTAAATATAGCACATGGTCTCTGTTAGGGCATTAGAGAGATCAAAGGTTACACTCATTTTAGCTCCATGTTTTAGAGAAATAGCTACAAATCATTCTGTTTATTAGATTTCTCAGTACTCCAATCATTGCTTATTTTGAATAGTTACTATATATCTTTAATAAAGCAGACCTTTTATAGGCCAATTTTGTACAACCTGTAATAAAACATTATAAATCAGTATGGAAGCCTATAAAACAGTTTTCCTTAATGAAAGTTTCCATTGGGCTAAAAACATTATACTCTGAAACAGACCTCCTTAAATAGGATCCTTCTCTCACAAAAATCACTGACTCCTCTCATTAGCCTAAATGGCCCATCCCACAAAGGGACTTTGCTAAGTGTGTTGCTAACTCCATTAAGACACTCTCTAGAGGTGGCAAGATCCGTCTGAAAGGACCCAGCAATGTAGTATTAACTGGGATGTGCATTTTTCCCAGAAACATTGATAAAACTATCTTTTCCTAACTTTATACCTGAACAGGTTAAGACCATCACCAAGCAAGCCCGTTTTCTGATGAAACACCTTTTGGAGATAGAAAAAGCAACAATAATCAAAAGATCTACTTAAGTGCCTAAACAGACTTCGGCTTCCAGGGTGCTAACATGAAGTTTTTACTTCTGTGCCCTAATGCTTGCCACTCTCAAGAAGTTGTCAAGGAGCTCGGTCTCTTCGAAAGGGAGTCCTCAGTGAGAGGATGCAGATCAGGCTGGGGCAAATGAATGGACAGGCTATCAAATGGTTCTATTACAGCCGGGCGTGGTAGCACACGCTTGTAATCCCAGTACTTGGGAGGCTGAGACCGGAGGATCCGGGTTCACAGCCAGCCTCAGCTACTTAGTGAGGCCCTCTGCAACTTAGTGAGACCCTGTTTCAAAGTAAAAGAATAAAAAATAGGGCTGGAGGTGTAACTCGGAGATAGAAGCCCCAGTACCACAAAAAAAAAAAAGGTTCTATTATACCAGGAAGGGAGGAAAGAAAGCCAAAGAGAAGTCAAGGAGATGAAATGCAAGGGTTTTGTTCCATTCCTCAAAAACTGAAATAAGCCTATGGAGCCACTGCTCTCTTAAGTCTAGCTTTAAGTTCACAAGAAGATAAAGATGAGGAAATGAGGTAGGAAATGGATCCCAGGCTGCTTTTTCTCAATCCCAATCTCACCACTCTCCCATCAGTTCCAGCAGCAAAAGAAGATAGAAACTCCCCTCCCTGCCCTGATTCGCAGAACATCTGGGCTGAGGTTATTCTCACCTGGCCATCTGCTTGTAGGCTTCTTCTGCCACAGCAAAGATGTGGGGGTCCATGTCGCCCATGTTTTGGCCACTGTAGGCGTAGATGACATCTTGTCCGTAGATTGGCAACTGTTCATAAGGATTAATGGCCACAAGCACAATGCCTGCAAACAGACGAGGCCGTCAGATTCTGATATCACACACACGGAAGCTGAAGAATAACAGGGTGACAGAACGAGTCTCAACCACTCAAATCAAGACCTGTGTGCTTCTGTGCTAGGCCCTGGTGGAAAAAAAAATGAAAAAGATACAGTCCAAAGCTCCAGCGACCCTGTAACCTGGAATAATGCACATGTGCACACACATACACACGCACAAACACACACTCTCACACTAACAAATATTCAAACTGAGTTCACAAAACAGATATATGCAAAGGGTTTCAGGATTAGAGAGAAGAGAATATTTAAGTTTTCCAACAGGTATTAGAGAGACTTAAAACCCCATGTAAGAATTAAAATCTAGGCAATGTAGCAAGACCCTCAGCAACTCGGCAGGATCCTGTTTCAAAATAAAAAGGGGTAGGGGTATAGCTCAGAGATGAAATGCCCCTGGGTTCCAACCCCCAGTACCTAACCCCCGAAAAAATTTAAAATCTGGGAAAAGTATCTTCATTTGTATATGGGTTATCTTAACTAAAATACAAACACCGTATGGACAAAGAATATGATTTACCTATCTAAAAGTCTAACATTGGCTCAATCAATCATGTGATTTCGGCATCTACTTAACCTTTCAGTGCCTCAACTGCCTCAACTATCAAACGGGAATAAAAACTCACTTACCTGGGATGTCCTAAGGATAGCACGATTAATGGAGGGAGGGAACACAGACCAGAGCCTTGCTTATAAGTGCCATGTGTTTACTTTCCATCTTATCACATCTCATATCAAATCTTGTTTTCTTTTATCTTGTGTCCCCAAAAGGATACACTGATAGAAGTGATTGAGAAATGGTGTAAGGTTCAGATCCATCTTTTATGGATAGATGAGGCAAGTTGGTATTTGAGAATGCACAAAGGAAAATATACGCACACACACACACAGAGCAAATGAAGTCTCTGAGACAAAATAGAAATATGCCTTCTTTTCCATAAAATCATATTCAGATGGCAGAAGACCCAAGGACTGAGACAAGCAGAAACAGTCCCAAGCAGAAACAGAAGCTTTTCAGTCATATGGGAAAGATGGAGCAGGAGTGTGGAGGGCCCAGTTAAGATGGGACGTCTTCTACAACTTGTTCCCTTCTGGTTTTGGAAAGAAACATGGGGTAACTTGAAATATAATAAACCAGGTTATTCCAAGTAAAGGAGAAAGACCAGGAGAGGAAATAGATATGTAAGTCCTCTTTCTATGGGAGTTTGCCTGAAAAGACAACCTGGGTCAAAATATAAGGCCCAGAACCCTGGTCAAATTCCACTAATAGGCTAGTCACTTGGAGAATCCTTTTAGGAACAGTAGGTACAGCTGCACAAGTTCTTCTAGTTATTGGAGGTTCTATTAAACTCTAACTCATGTAGCGCTCAATTCAATTTTTGATCTCATATCCTGATGTCACATACTTTCCTAAAAGTATGTGCTTCCTTGATGACTCAGAGTCTGGGACACCGGGCAGCCTAGACAGCTGATGCTGGAGGAATTGAGGTATGTCTGAATAAACGTGGACAGACACCAGGGCAACTCTCAAAGGGATTCCTTAAAATCGGAAGCTGATGATCATTTATCCCTATCTCCTCAAAAGGGAGATTTCTCTAAATCTTCTCATTGGAAAAAACTACTTTTTTACTGAATCTTCTGATAACTGATGGTTTCTTTCAAACCAAACTCCCGCTAGCAGTTGGGGTGAAGGAGCTTTTGGGAAACTACACCTCCCAAGCACTAAAATCTGGCAGCACAGCTCACCCTAGCCTACTCACTGATCTGCCAGTTCCAAACCCGAGGGGAGTATAAAAGTAAGAGCCCCTGGGCACCCTGTGATCACGAGAAAGACCAGGGTTCTATAGCATGACCGGGACAACTCCTGCAGAGCCACCCTGGCGTGACTCCCCAACCCTGTCCTCAGTTTATCTGCTTGTTCCAACAATTTACAGGGTTCTATTTTGGCCATACCAGGTAACAATACTCAAAAAAGGGGTGGGGAGGAAAGGAGACCAAAATTTGAAATATGGGAAAAAAAGAAGTCTCAAGAACCACACACACAAGGTAATTTCAGAACTGTTTGTTTTAAGTGTTTGTTATGGATTTTGCTCAGTGATTCAACAAATGTTCATCAAGCCCCATGTCGGTACACAGGTAAGTGAGAAAGTCTAAGAGAAAGGCAGCCCTTTCCGGCAGAAAGCACCAGCCGTGTCACGTGCAGGCATGCGTTCGGTGCTGAGAGAGTGCCCTCAGCTTGGACGTCATGATGGACTTACAGTTCTCTTACCACTGAGATGGGTCTACACCAGCCACCCCACAGAGTGTGGCCCATTTCTTCCCTGGCTGGCTGGTGATTAACACCAGTCATCCCACAGAGACTCAGACAGCCAAATTGAGCCACATTCATTGATTGCAACCCTTTTGAGAGGCTTCGATGAGGTACTTACACATGAGAACAAAATCAGGATTCTTAGCCATTTAACAAGTCAAGTCTAAGAATGTCAGGCACTTTCCAACACAGATGCAGCCAACAGATGCCCCACTTACCACAGTAAGTGTAGATATGGTTGGACTCCAGGAAACGGACCTTCAGATTATGCAAAACTGCAGGCTCATGGAGATAGCTAAGGGCAGTGAGGTCATTTTCTCCCACCAAGATATCTGGGTTCCGCAGGAAGGGCAGCTGGTTGCTTTGGACATCAACTGGGTATTCCCGAATCTAAAGAAATGCAAATAGCACACACAAAAAGGCAGCGTTATGAAGCATGCAGCCTGTGTCCAATGCCCTGTCTTCTTGGCTAGGATCACTATACTATTGTGATTGGAAGTGATGAAGTTAAACAACTTTTTTTTTTTGCAGTACTGGGGATTGAACCCAGGAGCATTCTACCTCATTGCTACACCCCCAGCCCTATTTTTTTATTCTTTATTTTGAAACAGGGTCTCACTAAGTTGCGGAGGGCCTCACTAAGTAGCTGAGGCTGTCCTCAAACCTGTGATCCTCCTGTCTCAGCCTCCCAAGTACTGGGATTACAAGCGTGGGCCACCACGTCCAGCTTATATAATATTTTAAAGAAAGGCACCTATAATACCGCTATTCAGGAAGCTGAGGCAGGAGGATCACAAGTTTGAGGCCAGCTTGGGAAGCTTAGCAAGACCCTGTATCACAATAAAAAAAAATCAAAGAAAAAGGCTGCGGATGTAGATCAGTGCACAGCGCTTGCCTACCCTGCTCCCTGGGTTCAACCCCCAGTACCATAAACAACAGGGAACAAAAGAAAGAACAGAAAAGAAAGGCAAGCTGAATGAAACAACTGTATATTCCCTCGAGAGACCAGTCCAGGTGGAAATTGTGCTGATAACAATTCCAGTTTACCAACATAAAAGACCAACACAGGAAGCACAACCAGATTTAAGGGTGTTCTATTGCTTCTTAAAGAAAATACAAAGTCAGCCAGGCGTGGTGGTGTACACTTGTAATCCCAGTACTTTGGGAGGCGGAGACCGGAGGATCCGGGTTCGCGGCCAGCCTCAGCTCTCTATCTCCCTGTCTCTCTCTCTCTCCCCCTTAGTGAGGCTCCCCACAACTTCGTGAGACCGGTTTCAAAATAAAGTATAAAAAAAAATAGGGCCGGGGGCGTAGCGCGGAGGTAGAACGCCCCCGCGTTCAATCCCCGGAACTGCAAAAAAAAAAAAAGAAAGAAAATACGAAGTCTTTAATTCCAGTTGCCACAGGGATGGCTCCTTTTCCCACCCAGGAGACCTTCCTTGATTGGCCCATTTATGCTTTTCTTTACTATCTCCCCTCAACCTACACATTCCCTTTTCATTTGGATTATTTTGCAACTGATTATCTGCCCTCTGTAAATGGCCTCAAGTTGCACCATTTGTACATATACTGCTCCACAACCTAAGTGCAAGCTCCTCTAGGGCAATAATTTTGCTTCGACCTAGAGTACAGTAAGAACTTGGGAAATATATGGGCAACCAGGGAGTAGGATTAAACACCTTAAGGTCAAATCTCAGGTGCAAGGTGTTAGCCCTGTATTCTTGCTTGGTACAGCATTTGGACTACATGAGTGCTCAAAAATGTGTGAACACATTTATAACTCTATATACACATACACATATAATTTATAAAAGGTGGTAATATTTTTAAACATTTAAACAGGAAGACTTAGCTGCGACTCATCATGTTTTATCTGAGAAATTTCTTTTTTTTTTTTTTTTGCGGTACTGGGGATTGAACCCAGGGGCGTTCTACCTCCGAGCTACACCCCCGGCCCTATTTTTTATACTTTATTTTGAAACCGGGTCTCACGAAGTTGCAGAGGGCCTCACTAAGGGGAGAGAGAGAGAGAGAGAGAGAGAGAGATAGAGAGCGAGCGAGCGAGAGCGAGAGCTGAGGCTGGCTGCGAACCCGGATCCTCCGGTTTCTGCCTCCCAAAGTACTGGGATTACAAGCGTGCGCCACCACTCCCGGCTGAGTGTTAAATTTCTTATGGAGTTTTCAAGAATCATCTGGGAAACTTGAAAGCCATTTCCTGAGCCCAACTTATGTTTTGGGAGCTCCAGAGAAGGGCCCAGGAATTTGAAATTGAAAGAATATTCCCAAACAACTTGATATAGATGGCCTGTGGATATTTTAAGAATCAGTATTCTACATAAACCTTTTTAGGAAATTCCACAGACAGAGACTTAGTTTACTGGGATAACAGTGAATTCTTAAGAGAATATAAATACAACGCTCTCATTGCTCCACTTTTAGAGGGACTTGTAGTACCCAATCTTAATGTGTATTATAAAATCACCAATTAAAGGTCTATGGTTATGGGTGCTAAAATAAGCAGATAAATGAAATGTAATAATGGATTCAGAAATAACTTCAAGCACATGTGGAAACTCTGTACATGCTAATATTAAAATTGCAAATAAATGTACAAGAAAAGTTTCAAACAATACTGGTAAACTAGCATGCCCTTTATGTAAAAAATCAGTGTTCCACTCTCAAACTAAAATAATCTTCAGATGGTACAAATGTAAAAATAAAAAAAATAAAACTAAAATGAGAAAGTGAGCAAATATTTTATACGTTTGGGGAAGAAGGACTTTTGAAAGATGATGTAAAAGCCAAAACCATGTAGGAAAATATTCATAAACTTGATAGCATAGAACTTTAAAATCATTAAAAATACCAACTGAAAAGTCAAACTGGAGAAGAAAACAGGTATTCTACATTAGATGACAGAAGTCATATAATTAATATCCAGTTTTTTAAAAATCAAAAAGAAAATAACACCTCTAGAGGAAGTTTGGTACAGACTAAAAATCACAAAATAAGAAATAGATGACAAATTAAAAGCTATTTAACTTGACCAGTAACCAAATAGATGCAAATAAAATATTTTTGCAGGCTGGGCATGGTGGTGCACGCTTGTAATCCCAGTACTTGGGAGGCTGAAACAGGAAGATTGCAGTTTCGAGGACAGCCTCAGCTACTTAGTGAGGTCCTCCACAACTTAGTGAGACCCTGTTTCAAAAATAAAGAATAAAAAATAGGGCTGGGGGTGTAGCTTAGAGGTAGAACGTTCCTGGGTTCAATCCCTAGTACTGCAAAAAAAAAAGTTTTTTTAATATTATCCATCAGATAAGGAAAGGCCTAAAGTTTGATAGGAAGAGTGTGGCAAACAGGTATACCCTGTGTAGGTGCAGACTGGTCCCTTCTCTCTGGAGGGCAGCAGGTGACACATACTCAGAATTTTCCTACAATAGACTCTTATTTCTTGGCCTAACAAAATAATTTTACAAGCAAAGAAATTGACTCACTACAGCTAAAAATAGTAAATGTGAAGCATGACCCATATGGTGGTCAGGCAGATACCCACAGCATTCTGCTAAATTTTAAAGAAAAAAAAGTGATACAAAATAGGATTATACAAAAGGCTCCCACTTATTTATAACTACTGAAGTCTTTCTAGAATGACATCCCCACAAAATATCATTAGTTATCTGTTATTGTGATTTTCTTCTATATACAGTATCCTCTTCGGTTTTTTTTTTTTCAGTACTGGGGATTGAACCCAGAGGCATTCTACCTCCAGGCTACACCCCCAGCCCTATTTTTTATTCTTTATTTTGAAACAGGGTCTCACTAAGTTGTGGAGGGCCTCACTAAGTAGCTGAGGCTGGCTGCGAACCCAGATCCTCCTGTCTCTGCCTCCCAAGTACTGGGATTGCAAGTGTGCACCACCATGCAGAGCTGGGTTTTCTTTTTTATATTAATCAAGGCCTTTTTTTTTTTCTGTGAAAAGCTCTATTTATTTACTTATTTATTTATTTTTTGCGGTACCGGGGATGGAACGTAGGGGCGTTCTACCTCCGCGCTACGCCCCCAGCCCTATTTTTTATACTTTATTTTGAAACCGGGTCTCACGAAGTTGCGGAGGGCCTCACTAAGGAGAGAGAGAGAGAGAGAGAAAGAGAGCTGAGGCTGGCCGCGAACCCGGATCCTCCGGTCTCCGCCTCCCAAAGTACTGGGATTACAAGTGTGCGCTACCACGCCCGGCTGAAAAGCTCTATTTATATCAAACTTTCTCAGCTGGGTGCAGTGGTACACACTTGTAATCCCAGTACTTGGGATGCTGAGACAGGAGGATCTCAGGTTCCTGGCCGGCCTCAGCAACTTAGTGAGACTTTGTTTCAAAATAAAAATAAAATAGGGCTGGGGGTATGGCTCAGAGGTAGAAATGCCTCTGGGTTCCACCCCCAGTACCACAAAAACAAACAAAAAAATCTTTCACTGTACAGGAAACCACAACTAATTATCATGAAGATGATATAGACAAAAATTCCAAAAGGTGGGAAACAAGGGGAGATAGAGTATTGAGGTTTGATTTTTAGTTCATTAAATTCTGGAGTTG
>PVJS01006764.1:0-58487 GCA_004027185.1 Glis glis
TGGACAGGGTTCTCTAGATTAACAGAATACACAGAATGAGTATATTTGAAAAAAGGGATTTATCAGATGGGCTTACAGTTTGAAGCAATGTAGTCCCAGGTTCTGACTGCACGTGGAGAGTCAGAGGAACCAGTAGCTTGTCGAACGGTCTAAGAGCTGGAGTCTTAGGATCGGAGCAACCACTAATTCAGTCCCAGTCCAAGACGTGAAGATCAGGAAGCTCTTCAGAGAAACGATGGTGAAGTTTCAGTTCCAAGAGCTGGAGGCCGAGAAGATAAAGAAGCTCTTCAGAGAAAGGTGAAGCCGGCGGCTGAGGATCTCAGGCGAGAGCAGATGCGTTTTCCTCGGAAAGAGTTGCATGCACTCTACGCGGCTTCTCCCTCTTTATCTAAGTCCGCACCTATCCGAATCCTGCTGCCTACATTCAGGGCAGGGCTTTCTGTTTAATCTGCTGTTACACACCCAAAATCACATAATCTTGGGTGTGTCATGATCAAGTCAAGTTGACAACCTAGATTAACTATCACAAGTCACCAATTATAAATCCAACTGGAGGCTGGATTCATTTTCTTACTTCCATAGAGTATGAAGGAGGGAAAAGCAATCATATCTCTGTAGGGCAGTAAAGTCCCTGACACTTGACTCAGTCTGGAATCACAAGTAAAAGCTCCTTTTAGTTTTCCTCTTTTCCCTTACACACTTTTCCACAAGATCATTTATTGCAATTCCACCATGGACCACCACTCAACTGTTTTTCAGTTCAACCAGAAAATTAATATTTGACATTTGAAAAGGCTCCTTTGCAGCCAGTAGTGACCTGCAAATTGTCAACTTTCACACCTTTTCTAAGTAACTCCTTACTATTTATTTGCAAACTCTCTGTAGTTTGGTTTGGATTTTTCCAAAGTCAGATCTGGACATGAGAGTTCGAGTGCCAGTCTTCCATCCGAGGTGTGAAGGGATACACTGCTAGAGAAATGGAGAACTTGGTTAGGGAAGGGAGGCGGCCAGTGAAATGTGCATTATCAGATCAGGTAGCACTGTGATAACAAGATGTTATAGATCTAGAATGTCCCCTGAGGAGCTCAGAGTTGATATAGTTAAGTCTTGAGGATTGTAATCTCATCAGTAAATAAATCCATTGCATTAATCTGGGTGGTAACCTAGGCCGGTGGGGTGTGGCTAGAAGGTGGGTCCCTGGGGGTGTGGCCTTAGGGATTGTGCTTGTGTTTTTATTTATTTATTTATTTATTTTTTTGCGGTACCGGGGATTGAACCCAGGGGCATTCTACACCCGCGCTACACCCCCGGCCCTATTTTTTTATACTTTATTTTGAAACCGGGTCTCACGAAGTTGCGGAGGGCCTCACTAAGTAGAGAGGAAGAGAGAGACAGGGAGGGAGAGAGAGAGAGAGAGAGAGAGAGAGAGAGAGAGAGCGCACATGCGCGCGCGCGAGCTGAGGCTGGCCGTGAACCCGGATCCTCCGGTCTCTGCCTCCCAAAGTACTGGGATTACAAGCGTGCGCCACCACGCACAGCTATGTGCTTGTGTTTTTGAATCCCCCTGCTTGCTGGCTCTCCTTGCTTCCAGACTCCATGATGTGAGGAGCAGAGCCCTTGCTCTCTTCCTCTCTTTCCCACCGCCAAGATGTGAAAGTGGAGATTTGCGTGCCCTCTCCTGGCTTCCTGTCATCGTCCCTGAGCTTCAGACCCTGGTGTCACATGGACTGAACCCATAATACCATGAAACTGAGAGCAAATAGATCTTCCTTATCTAAGTTGTGTGGTCAGGTTTACTGGAATACAACAGTGAGAATGTCGACTGAGAGACGTGATGACTTAATTAATCAATGGGAAAATGCTTAGCAGTAGAGTAGAACACATCGTAGAAGTATTTGCCCAGGAGGTGAGGGCATTTTGGTCCTTGCACACCAGCCCCCAGTAGTTACTGGTTGAGGACTAGTCAGGGAACAGGAGAGGTGTCAGTCCTCCAGTTCTGCAGCCTGTCAGAAGTCATGCAGAGTGGCTTAGGCTGTGGCATCGGAAGTTCTTCCTCAGGCACCAAAGTGGGTATGGTCCAAAATCTGTGCAGAGCCCCAGAGTTTATGACATATGTTTCCTCTCTTCCTAATTTGTTTATAGTTTTTATCATGAAGAGATATTGTTATAGTTAGATATAAAACATCCCCTAAAGAGATCATTTATTAATGTTTGCAGCTGATGTAATTGAGTCATGAGGGTTGTAATCCCAACAGTGGATAAATTCATTTTAAAGGGTTTATTTGGGTGGTGGCCTGGGCTGGTAGGGTGTGGATGGAGGGGGTGGATCCCTGGGGGATTCAGCCTTGGGGATTATATATGGTTCCTCCTCCCCTGATCTCTCCCTTGCTTCCAGCCTCCATGATGTGAGGAGCACAGCCCATGTGCTTTGCCTCTCTCTGTCTCCTGCCACCATGCCCTGAGACATCTGGTCCCCAGCCTCACATGGACTGAACCTGAAACCATAAGAAAATAAATCTTCTTTCCTCTAAAGTTACATAGTCAGGTCTTTAGATTATGGTTGTGAAAATTCTGACCAGAACAGATGTTAACTATTATTGATTGCTTTTTCCTGCATCTATTGAGATAATCATATGATTTTTGTTGTTTTGTTGATGTGATGTATTGCATTTATCGATTTGCATACATTGAACCATTTTCACATCCCTGGGATAAACCCCGTTTAATCATGAATGACCTTTTTGATATACTGTTATATTTGATTTGCAGTATTTTATTGAGAAGTTTTACATCTATGTTCACTAGAGATACTAGTCTATAGGTGTGTGTGTGTGTGTGTGTGTGTGTGTGTATATGTCCTTATCTGGTTTCAGTATTAGGGTAATGTTAGCCTTGTGCAATGAGTTTGGGAGAAATCCCTCCCTGTCAATTTTGGGAATATTTTTAGAAGAATTTATATTAGTTCTTCCTCAAAAGTTTGATAGAAGCCGGGCATGGTGACACATGCCCATAATCACAGTGTGTGGGAGACTGAGATAGGAAGATCACAGGATCCAGGCCAGTCCTTAGCAACTCAACAAGACCCTGTTTGCAAAGTTAAAAATAAAAAATAAAATAAGGCTGGAGGTGTAGCTTAGAGGTAGAATGTCCCCGGGTTCAATCCCCAGGAGCAAAAAAAAAAAAAAAAAAAAAAAAAAATGTTTGACAGCATTCAGCATTGATCTGGTCTTTGACTTTTATTTGTTGGGAGACTTTTTATTACTGATTCAATCTCACCATTCATTACTGGTAGGGCTTTTTTTATGTTTTCACGGTTCAATTTTGGTGGTTATATATGTACAGAAATGTATCTATTTCTTGTAGGTGTCCCAATTTGTTGGCTCATAGAGTATTCATAATAGTCTGTGATGATCCTTTGTATTTCTGTGGTGTCAGTCAGTTGTAATGTCTCCTTTTTTATCTCTAATTTTGTTTATTTGGCCTTCTTTCTCTTTTTTTCCTTAGTCAAGGGAAAGATTTGTTGCCTTTATCCATCTTTTTCAAAATGAAATCTTCATTTCATCTGAGAAATAATTTGAAAGACAAGCATATAGACAATGAACAATGTCATGGATATTAGAATGGCATGGATATGTTATTAAGAAAAAAGGAAAATTTTACTAAAGAACATTTGATAGCTTTTCAATAAGTTAAAATTGTAAATATAAAATGTATAAATATGTATATCCACACACATAAATGATTACAAATTTATAATAATCTAGAATGTCTGAAAAATAAAAGAAATAAAGATGAAGTAGATGCAGGCCTACAATGAAAGTAGACTTTGTTTTATATTTTCTGTAAAATTCCCTCTTTTTTTTGCATGTGTGTGTGGTGCTGAGGATTGAACCCGAGGCATTCTACCTCTGAGCTCCAGCTCCAGCCCTATTTTATTTTTTATTTTGAAACAGGATCTTGCTACATTACTGAGGGTCTCACTAAGTTACCGATGCTGGCAAACATGAGATCCTCCTGTCTCAGCCTCCAAAGTATTGAGATTACAGGCCATGCCTGGGAAAATTTGACATTTTTAACAAGTATGTATTTGGGTATAATTTTTATAATTCAAAACATATTAAAATAGAAAACTGGAACCCATTTTTGGATTATAAATTCTTTTTCTATTGTTCATGCAGGCTTTTGTATAGACTGTTACTAGACATATATAAAATATGCATACAAATAAAGTGAAGCTAACCATTTTTTAACAAATGCTGTACACTACTATTATATTTTTCATACTACTACCTTAAATTTACAATTATTTATGATTTTAAACATACTTTATTGTATTGATATGAAAATATCTTCTTGAAAACATGATTACCTAAATTAGAGGAAATCATTATTTTTAACACTTTAAACGTCTTCAGTTTATCTAATATACTCTCAGAGAAAACAAATCTTCTAACTTTAAGAAAATCACTTTTCTCTGCCAGCACAACTTGAACTCTCTGTTCAATTGTTCTTAAATTGTGTGTTTATATGTATGGATGAAAGGGCTTGACTTTGTGTGTGCATAAACTATAAAATTCAAAACAAGCAAGGACCCTGCTTTGCAATATCCTTTAGCAACATGACCCAAATTCAGACTGTTAACTCTCTTTAAATTTAACCAAACTCTCAGCGCAGGTTGGACTAAATCTAGAAAAATATAAGCTTTAGGCCATTGACACACTAGAAATGTATTTATTTAATATCACTCAATAGAGTAGTTTTCTGCACTACAAATTAATTAGCAAATGCAGTTAATTTTTCGGAATCTATTTTAAGACTTAATTAAGTCTTCAGTTTTGTTTTTAATATTACTCTGTCTTTGAAAATAAAGTTATATAGAGATTAGTCTCTCCCTAATATTATTATGAATGTGAATAATTAGCTCTGCCATCATGCATTATATGCATGTTAGACTTTGCTTTAATTGAAATTTTAACCATTACTATGAATGTTCTAATTTAATTTGTTATAGAGTCTTATTATAAATAGCCCAAAGGTGTTGACTTTTATAGAGGTGAGTCAAATGTTTAAATTACTTTTTAGATTAAAAGAAGAAATCAAAGCAGCATGAAGTATTTTGTTTTTTAATGCTTCTTATTTTTTACATAATTTCAAAATTATGGATAAATTCAGAAATAGAATAAGAAAATCTGATGTCATCTGTACTCTAATTAATCTATTATGTTTTCTACTATTTAATATTCTATCTCTTTCTCTCTCTCTCTGACTTGCATGCACACATCTTGTCTTCTTGGACTATAATTATAACTGCACATATTTTTTGGCCATTTTGATGCTGTCTCACAGGCTGCTGACATTCATCAATTTTTGAACACTTTGTTTTTCTTTCTTGTCGTCAGGTAGGATAATTTTGATTGCTGTACCTCCAAGCTGGCTTACTGTTTTTGTTGCCACTGACAATCTTCTGTTAAGGTCATGGGGTGAGTTTTTCATTTCATATACTTTATTTTTTTAGTTTTGAAATTTCCATTATTTTTAAGGGTTTATGTTTCTTTGCTAAGATTTTCCAATGTGCTTATTCTTTATGACAATATTTATCTGTAAGTCAAAACCTTTTTAGAACAACTGTTTTGAGGATCTTATTTCCTAATTTCAACATTTGGGTAATTTCAGGTTTGGTTACAATTAAGCACTTTTTCCCTCATCTAAGGATATTCTCCCTCATATTCACATGTTATTTTGCTCGCTATAGGTTGGCACCCTAGACACTGTGAACATTGTGGTCTGAAGAATATGAGTTCTGTCAGCTTTCTTTGGAAAATGTTTGTTCTGTCAAGTAGTTCATTTGGTTGAATTGAAATACTAACTTCAGTCTTTTCTGCAGTGAGGGAGCAGTTCTGATCTCTTCTCCATTCTATCAGCTTTTTATCAGTGTGGTCGGAGAGCACCAACTCTCCTCTGCATGCACAGTCATGGGAGAAACAACGTGTAGGCAAAGTTCATGCGCAGGTGCTGGGGACGACTCTATGTTGATATTCTTTTTTCTCCAGTATCTCCCTGATGTTTTAATTCCTCTAGCAGCCCTGAACTCTGGTCTCAGACTTCTTAATATAGTTGGACCCTGACTTTCTTCTTGATTCAAGCTAACTCCCTTTGTATGAACAGAAAAACCATATGAACTCATATATATCTCCCCATGAAAATCTCTCTTTCAAAGGTCATTTACCGTCCAATTCTGATTGCTTTAGATTGTTTTTGTTCTGCTGTTGTCAATAGTTTTTATTTCTTTTTTTTTTGTATTTTTTGAACTGGGGATTGAACCCAAGTGTTTTGCCACTGAGCTACATCCCAGCCCCCACTTTTTCTTCTTTATTCTGATTTTTCCCAGAGTTTTTAATAGCTATCTATAAGATGATTAGTCTCATACAATTTTTTTTATTTGGTTCACTATTACTAAGGTAGAACTTAATTGTTATTAATGAAATTTCTTTTCTTTTCTTTTTTGTGGTACTGGGGATTGAACCCAGTGGCATTCTACCTCTGAAGAAATACCCCCAAGCCTTATTTTATTATTTTGAAACAGGGTCTCATTAAGTTGTGGAGGGCCTAACTAAATTGCTGAGGCTGGCCTTGAACTTACGATACTCCTCTCAGCCTCCCAAGTGCTGGGATTACAGGCATGTATTTTCAGTTGCTTTTGTTGTATGCACTGCAGTTTGAGACATTGAATATTGATTCTGTAAATATTTTGCTAAAGATTTCATATTAGCATTTAAATAATAAATAATTAGGGTTTAAATCTTTGTACCCCTCTATAGTTATAAAATAGGAATTCAACATAAGAACCATTATTACATTATTTAGATTAAAATCATTAACAAGAACCATATGAGGTGAGTATTATTATTTTAATGATGAGTAATTGAGGATACTTTGTGTAAGGTCACAAATTTGTTAAACTACTAAAAAAGGATTAATTCATAAATTTAGAATAACTTAAACATGTTAAATCTTCTACTAAAAATAATACAAACCAGTATTGCCTGCCTTTCCCTTCCTTCCTTCCTTCCTTCCTTCCTTCCTTCCTTGCTCCCTCCCTTCCTTCCTTTTCTTCTTCTTCTTCTTCTTCTTCTTCTTCTTCTTCTTTCTCTCTCTCTCTCTTTCTTTTTTTTTTCAATGTGGTACTAGAGACCCAGGTGCATTCTACCTCTGAGCTACATCCCCAGACCTTTTAACTTTTTTTTTTTTTTTTGGTACTGGGAATTGAACCCAGGGGCATTCTACCTCCAAGCTACACCTCCAGCCCTATTTCTTTTTATTCTTTATTTTGACACAGGGTCTTACCAAGTTGCGGAGGGCCTCACTACGTTGCTGAGGCTGGCTGTGAACCCGGATCCTCTGGTCTCAGCCTCCCAAGTACTGGGATTACAAGCGTGCGCCACCGCACCCCCACTTTTTTTGTTTGTTTGTTTGTTTTGAAACACGGTCTCATTAGGTTGCTGAGAGTCTCACTTACAATCTTCCTGTCTCAGCCTCTCAAGTCTGGGATTATAGGCATGCACTACCAGGCCTGTCCAGTATTTTTTATTCGTTTTAATGGGACTATATTTCAAAACTGACATTCCATGGAAATTCCAAACAAAAAGTTTATATTGGTTAATGAATATAAGCAATATAATTTTAATTAGACTATTGCAGAAGCCATATAAAATATTATTTGGCATCAAAATGAATAACCAAATGTAAGTTATCTCACTGGGTAAAGCTTCCAAATTTCATTGTAAAACAGTCTGCAATTTAAGACATTTCTTTTAGTGCTTATAATACTTGCTTCAAAATGAATATATTAAGAAAGTGGCCCATTATCAACCAGTTTGTAGGCTAATTATTATAAAAAATGTTCAGAATTAAAAAAAGATAATGTCAAAGTTGTTTCATTTTTGTTTTCTGCCTGGGGATTTTATTTTCCATCCCACGCCCTTTTTCAAGTTGCTGCTTTTGACACAACAGTGGCATCCCTAATATTGGTGAGCTCAATAGTCTCCTTCTCCTTGTGTTTATATATCAATAATACAGAAAAATATTTTAATACATCTCCTCTGATGGAAAAGAGCAGAGAAAAAGGAACAGCTCTTTGTTGATAATCATTTACAATGTAATACAGAATTCAACTCTATTCTGTTTTTTTTTTTTTTTTTTTTTTTTTTGCGGTACCGGGGATGGAACCCAGGGGCGTTCTACCTCCGTGCTATGCCCCCGGTCCTATTTTTTATACTTTATTTTGAAACTGTGTCTCACGAAGTTGCGGAGGGCCTCACTAAGGAGAGAGAGAGAGAGAAAGAGAGAGAGAGAGAGAGAGAGAGAGAGACAGGGAGAGAGAGAGCAAGAGAGCTGAGGCTGGCCGTGAACCCGGATCCTCCGGTCTTTGCCTACCAAAGTACTGGGATTACAAGCGTGCGCAACCACGCCCGGCTCTATTCTGTTTTTATATTAATTATTATAATTAAAATTAAACTTTGAAAGTGAACTATAAAAACTTTTCAGAATTAATTATGGTTTTTTAAAAAAAGATTTATTTCTTTGGTTAGTTAGTTTTAGTTTTAGACTGAAGTCCTCTATCTAGTTCAGCAAATGTGAAGTCTGGTTAAAAACAATTCCTAGATTTTTGCACTTGCTTTTCACAGGAAAATTTCTAATCTAGTCACAATCACAGTCACAAACTCATTTACAAGCAATCAGAAAGTCATATTACTCCCTATGTCATATAATTATCTGAGCAAACAGAATTGTTTCTAAATTGGAAAAGTTTAAATGTCCAGCCATAATCCCTTTTATTATATTGGATACAAGGGCTCAGTGAAATGATGATTTATAATTTTATTCTTTCTGTCTTGAATTCTCTCTTTCTTTTTACACACACACACACACACACACACACACACACACACACACATACACACCACGGTATCATATAAGATATATGGACTTAATTCTAGTATTACAAAACAAATCAGAAGAGTCAGCAATTAATTTTACTTGTAAATATCACTAAGGTAACATTTAAATGAACTTTTTAAAATGAAGGAGGTTTTGATAGTTTGTAGAGGAAAGGCCATTTATTCTATGCAGAAAGAATAACATGAACAATGGCATGGATTTGTCCATGGACTGTAAGACTGTAGAGCCACGAATCTTTACTAAATACAGGGTACATGAGGCAAACATGACAGGAACTGAAGCTAGGAATACAACTGGGACGGCATCGTAAAGGGCCGCAAATGCTACATGAAGATGCTTGGAAATTTTCCAAGAACCAATGGAAAACCATCTCAGGACATCTTTTTATTTTTTTACAAAATTGAAAAAGTTATATAGTTGGCTTTTCCATTTGTAAATATGTTACATACTTTTGGTTAACAAGTAAAGTGATATTATAAAATATAAATGAGAAATCAACATTATATTTCCACTAGACAGAGAAAACAGCAGCCAATACTTGCGTATGTGCCTTCTGTGTATGTTTGTGTTTATAGAGAGTGTCTATATACTGTAAAAAAGTTTAAAAACCCTTTTAGAACCTGTTAAATATGTATAGGATTTACAGGCACATGGTAAAAAATTTAGGAGAAATGTAAGTCTGCCTACTATTTTCCCATTTCCCCAAATTCACTACCCCCAAATCACGAATGTGACACATAATTTCAGAAGTGGTTATGCAAATATAGGGATATATATATATGTATATATATCTATATATATATATACTCCCCTTTTCAATGTATTGTAGCATAGTATAAACATTGCAACCAGAACAACTAACTACTTTATACTTTGATTTTTCATTTAACAGCGTATCCTGAAAGGTATTATATTTTAAATCATGTGTTCCTAAGTAAAGGGAGAAAAAGATGAGAGTAATAGAAGTATGCAAATTATTAATCTTCACTGGTCTTACTAATTTTCTAACTTGTTTTATTATATTATATACAAAACACGCTTCTTAAACTATTTTTACTGTTTTGAATGTATTGATCATTTTTTCATCAAATACTGTGCTTTATGGGTTCTTGTAAAGTATAAATCTTGTGCTCAATTGAGATACCTCAATTATATCAATGTAAGCAGTAGGTTATTTAGGTTTTATGTATTTATTTCTTCCAATTCTAGGTAGAGCAACCTATGATGATGAATTTTTCAGTATGATTTTAATACAATTTTTATATAGAGAGTATTACTATAAAATTTTCAGTGTGGATCAAATCTGTCTTACATTCCTTATCTTTGATTTGTTTTTTAAACCAGAATTATGTATTATCTGACATGAATAACTAGTCCTAGAAAAAATAATTTTTAGTTTCTTTCTATGGCTTTGCCTAGTCTTTCAATTTTAGCCCATCTGAATTACTTTATGTTTCCTGTATGTAATATATGGTTGGATTTTGTTTGATTATCCAATGTGAGAATCTTTTTTTAATTTTAATAGATAAACAAATCTCATTTATACTTACAGAAATTAAGTTAATGCTTGGTCTTAGTTTTGCTATCTTGATTTATGTCTTTATTTTACTATTCATGTTTTACTTATTTCTCAATAAGATCTGGGTTTCCTTTATTGTATATGCTTACTTCTGACAACTTTATGCTCTTTTAAATTTATCATAGTTGTGTATAACTTGATTCATTTGGTGGAATGAATCTATTTCTCTGAATCATTGCCTGTGGATTTCCCTCTGTCAGTGATGCTGGAATTACTATCCATCTCCTTTCTTCCACCTCTGTAATCTCCACTGTGTCGCACTGTGTTGCTGATTACATAATTCCTGCTTCTTCTAGAGGTTATCTTTTTACATTTAAACACACATACTTTTTTTTGCTTTTCAACGTGTAAACAATGCACATTCCCCCTGACACACACTTTTTCTTAGCTAACAACTGCTTCCCACCCATCAAGTTTCTTCCACTCTGCTTTCAAATTGCAAAGATGGCAGATTTTCTTAGTCACTTCTTCCTCCTTTATAATGTCCTGGATGAAATAATCTTCAGGGAAATTTCAGTAGCAGGTGTCATCATTGAAACAAATCTGCTTTTCCAATAAGAGATCATTGACTTTGTCCCTCAGAGTGGTCCTCTGTCTTCCAGAAGCGAGGATATCAACATCTCTGCCTAAGTCTGCACCAGCAGGCATTCATTTTTAAGAATTCATTCTTGTCTGTGCTTCACTCTTATTACAATGGAATTATATCTATATATCTACATCTATTCCTTTCTTGTCATCAAGATAGATATCTATTTATCTTTTCTCATACCTCCTGTCATCCATTAGAGTCAGACAGGAAAAGAAGAAAAAAAGTGTATGTATTCCATCTTGCAGCCAGAAATCCACTTAAGGATTTAAGATTGGGGTTTGTCATAATTATGATTATATTTTAGAAAGATGATCACAGAGGATATAAAACCATTGTTACATATTTGATTCATCTGCTATTCTTTAAAATATACAAATATTTCAGATATCACTAGACTTATCTAAATAATTTTGTTATGAGACACCTACTGATTCCCAATTTAATTTGTGTATTTTATACAAGAAGTGATTTAAGAAACCCAAGTATGCCATGAGGGCCTACATGCCCATAAAATCATCTTCATTTTTTGTTAAAACCTGAACTTCTACTTTCAGAACTTAACATTTGTGCTTATAACTTGGATATATTTTAACCTAAAATCCCTACTTTCACTAATAAAACTACAACTTAAAATCATTTCCTCACACTTTAATGTTTTAAAAAATGTTAAGCATTTATGAGAGGGAACTGAGTAAAGCCAGGGGAGGCATGGTTCTGGGGAGCGGGGGACATTAGCCTGCAGAATGGAGCACAAGTCTGAAGGGGCTTGCCATGCGTGAGCGCACAGAGAAGTGAGTTTGAGCTAGAAAAATCAGAGGAAGACTTTGTTTAAGACACGATATTTTGATATTAAAATTATAACTTAAGAAGTCAAGAGTAGAATGGTGGTTACTGGAGGCTGTGCATAGTGGGAGTGGGGTGGGGAATGGCTCATCAATGGGCGCCAAGAAATAGAAGCAAGACACTCTGGTGTGCTATTGCACAGTAGAGTGACTATAGATGAGAAAATTGTACTGTGCTAGAAGAAAGGATTTTGAATGTTTTCGCCATCATTAGAGCCAGTTCTAGTGAAATGAGGAATTTGATACCAGTAATAGGTGATGGCCTCCGGCCTCCTTCCCTCATATTGTGTCTATTTTTCAAAACTTATCACTCTAACCTGGTCTCATGCTGTTCCTCAATAAAACT
This sequence comes from Glis glis, assembly GCA_004027185.1. Lineage (NCBI taxonomy): Eukaryota > Metazoa > Chordata > Mammalia > Rodentia > Gliridae > Glis > Glis glis. The sequence continues at coordinate 12,315 of PVJS01006764.1, forward strand.
TGTTTATAGAATAATACATAATCTGATAAATATTCTTCCTATTTGATTCTTGTCATTATTCTTACCTCCTATCATAAGCTTCTCCTATTTCCACTTGAAATGGAGAAACTTTATGTCTATTGTCAATGTTCAATGACTTACTTACCCTATTAATAAGTAAATACTTGCAAATATAATACTTTTATAATTATAAGCAGTGTTTTTTTCCATCCTAGGGAGGAAAAGGAGGGTTTACTGAAAGGGACAAGGAAACGTTGGGGACACATTAGATATATTCACTATGTTGATTGTAATGGTATCACTGATATAGACATGTATCCAAATTTATCTAATTGGACACATTAAATATTCACAATTTATTGTGTATCAGTTATACCAAATAAAACAAAAAGTAAATTTTCATTAATTAAACTTTTAAAAATAAAGTAATATTAAAATTTGATTCTCCGGTCACACTAAGTCAGCTTTCTATGATTCTCTGCCACTCCTGGGACAAACATCTATCTGGTATTCATCTTTGTCTGCCTTGTGGTTACAAAAGGTGAAAGTGACTGTAAATACTATCAAGGAAGGCAGATGACTCAAAATTTTCTGTAATATGCTTATTAGTAAATCTGGGTCTATCATCTGTCTTCACCAGTTTTTAGTAATAGTCACCCAATTCTATAATCCTGTAATAAGCAATACTCCCTGAGCTTTCAAATGCTAGAGAGGTCATACTACCTGGTGCCTGGGCTTCCTGTATCCCATTCCCATTCATCACAGACAGTAGTTTTCTACATTGTAGTGCTACTGGAGGCTACAGATAATTAATACTGCATATAGCAATAGTGGTGGGTCATCATTGCCATCCAGCGGCAAGTGATTCACCTCGCGAATCCCATCTTTAGTGCCAGATTTCTAAACCACATTTAGTACCAATTGTCCTAGGTCCAGTTTCCTACAAGTAGATGCTTTAGGAAAGTGATTTGCTGTAATAAAAAATAAAGGTGTTGGGGGGTAGGAGGAGTACTGGGAGCGAGAAAGAACACAGAGAAAATCTATTCAAGACTATAGTCTTATTTAGAAACTAGAGAAGCTAATTATAGCCTGGTATTATAGGGAACTTTGGATCACAAATGGCTCCATGGTGTTTGTCCAGCCTTGAAACAAGGTGCCAATCAGTCTTTAGCTACAGGTTGTCCGAGCAGATAGTTGTGTCCTTGGAACACAACTTCCAATTCAAGAAGCCTCTGGCACCCCTGAGGACAAGTCTTCATGGAAGAGGGCACTTTTGAGTCATTAGGAGCCAACATCCATAATAGCTGAGGTCCTGTGGGCAGCAAAGGCCCAGTTAGAAGAACTGAATAGGACATCAAAGGCAGCTATGACTTCAGCATTGACACAGGGTTAGCTGTGAATGTAAACAAACCTATGACCGTACCTTCCACCCAGGGTGAACAATAGAGGCACACGAATATACATTTCTATTTCTCCCAGCAGAGACTACATATAGGCCCTTTATTAATACTTGCCCATTCAAAGCATAACATAGTCACCCTTTTTCAAATGGAGACCACAAAAAATTAAATCCACTTATACATCCTGTTCTGAGTTTAATTTTCCTTTCTATCCTGTCCATTCCTCTAGAATGGATCTGCATATAGCACATCATAGTTCTTCAAACATGGCCCAGGAACAGTTTAAACTGTGGACTCAAATATACTTAGGATTTTTCTCCGTCTCTCTTCTGCTTCCTTGTGCATTTTCATTCCATTCACTAGCTTTAGTTTCTCCAGGAAGTAGGGATCAAGTCCAGAAGGAGGTATAATTGCAAATAATATTGCAACAAAAACAAAAATTATAAATCCGCCCCATCAGATGCACTGTGAAAATCCCTAGGAGACAATGGCCTAACGACCAAACCCTTCCTCTCATAAAATCACCATGCCTGGCCTGGACAGAGGTAGCAACGGTGGCCTGACTCTGTGTCCAAGGCGGGAGGAATCAGTTATGAGTGAGTGGGCACAGAGAGTATCGAGCAGATAGTAATAACTGCTATGCATTACACTAGGGAACTGGAAAATTGAGGCAACTTGTTCTGGTCAGCATTCCTACAGCCTTTATTTATTTATTTATTTATTGTGGCACTGGGGATTGAACCCAGGGGCATTCTACCTCTGAGCTACACCCCCAGCTCTATTTTTTTTATTCTTTATTTTGAAACAGGGTGTCACTAAGTAGCTGATGCTAGCCGAGAACCTGGATCCTCTGGTCTCAGCCTCCCAAGTACTGGGATTACAAGCGTGTGCCACCACGCCCGGCTACAGTCATAATTTAAAGAGCTGACCACATAGTTTGGAGGAAGGTTTATTTTCTTACGGTTTTGGGTTCAGTCCATGTGAGGATGGTGACTGTGGCTCTCCAGGGCATGGCAGCGAAATGTGGAAAAAGGGAGAGCACATGGGCTGTGCTCACATCATGGAGGCCAGATTGAATCAAGAGAGAGAAAGCAGGGGGAGAAGGAACCATTTACATGATCCCCAAGGCTGTACCCCCAGGGACCCACCTCCAGCCACACCCTACTGGTCTGGATCACTACCCAGATAAACCCATTACAATGGATTTATCCACTGCTGGGATTAAAACCCTCATGACTCAATTACATCAGCTCCAAACATTAATAAATGAGCTCTATAGGGGGCATTTTATACTTAACTATAGCACAACTCATGTCTATTTAATTTGTTTTTCTTTGATTTAGACAACAGAATAATTTTCTTATTTTCATAGTGTGAGTGATGCATAAAAAAAAGCCTGCTAGATTTGAGAAATATTTGCAGAAGTGAGTGAGATAAGATTCTTTGGTTAAGTTTCTCTTCTGCAACTCTGAGATGCCGAAAATGATAGACTTTTGATTTTTGTCTTAAACTGTGCCTTGCAATACCTTTTATCTGACCTTCTTTTCAAAGTCAAAGTTCTTTTAAAAGTTAAGTAAACATATGAAATACAATCTAAGGAACAGCCGCAAAGATGCATTTTCTCTGTCAGCTCCTATCCTGACGGTGCATGCTCTACAATTTTGCCCTCTCCTTTCACCAACAAATTCTATCTCTCTTAGAAATATTCCTAGTAATGTAGAACCTCCTCTCCAATTACATTTCAATATTAGTTTGGTTTCACAGTCTGTCACTCGACTTAGCTTTATAAAACTACCATAACAAAAAAGCTTTTGTCTGCAGAGATATAGGCTGTGATAGAAACAACTGGAAAGTATCTAATGTTCCCATTTCCTTTCATAAAATAAAGATTTTCAAATTTATTTATGACCTAAAACACACTCAGACAAATATTAGAGTTTTGCTACAGTTTTTTAAAAGCAAAATGATAATAACAGTATAAAATGTCATCCCTTTTTATATATACATAAAATACAGAGGTAAATTGGTTAGTAAAAAATAACCTAAATATCCTTCAGGGGGAAACACTAAATTCTTAATGTCATAAAACATTCTAAAATTACATTATAAAATACTACAAAGAGAAAACTACTGAAGAATGACAGGACGATCAGTGCTAAATGTGTTTGGATTTGAGGCGTCCATTTCTCTGATGTTGGCAGGGTATTCTTTTGCAGTTAAAATTTGGCATTTGGCCATTTGGTCTTAAATTATATGACAGAAAGTTATGATTTCAGAGTTACTTATAACACATTTTGGAAATCTCCCACGATAACTTTTAGAATTCATGATTGCAAATATTGTAGGCATGCACCTTCTCCATTTTTTATTGGACTTAAATGCAATGAAATAGCAACAATTTGAAAATTTCTGACAAATAAAGAAAATTGACAACATTGATTTCTAATGAAGTATTTCTCTTTCAAAAAATGACTAGTGCTAAGTATTTATAAAAGTAATGAGTAAGATATTCAATTGTGAACAGCAGATCCAAGATTAGCTAAGCAAATCATTTTAAATATATTTACTTGAAAACCAGAATATATTAATTATAATAGAGAAATAACTTCAAAATCTATTACTAGGATGAAAAAGCCTAACATATTTTAGATACATAAAAATGCCGAAAATGGGAATATGGTGCTAAAAATAGTGCAGGATGCTTATTGGCGAAAAAGAAATGTACATTTTTAAAAGCCTTTATGCAGCCGGGCGTGGTGGCACATGCTTGTAATCCCAGTACTTTGGGAGGCGGAGACCGGAGGATCCGGGTTCGCGGCCAGCCTCAGCTCGCGCTCTCTCTCTCTCTCTCTCTCTTTCTCTCTCTCCTTAGTGAGGCCCTCCGCAACTTTGTGAGACCCGGTTTCAAAATAAAGTATAAAAAATAGGGCCGGGGGCGTAGCGCGGAGGTAGAACACCCCTGCGTTCAATCCCCGGTACCGCAAAAAAAAAAAAAAAAACCTTAAAAGCCTTTATGCTACTAGCATTATCCTGTATTGTTTTACTCATAATGCCGTATCTTAACTCATTACCAAGTTCTACGGTGCTTGTTAAATGATGAATATCTAATTCCCATTTGTATATCTTTTCTGTATTTACCTCAGCCATTCATGTCCATCACACAGACTTTTTTCCTTCAATGCCCATTTTTTGCCTGAAACATTCTAATACAATGGAAATAATTTTCACGTAATGTATTAGTTACCTGCTGCAGCTTTAACAAATTACCACAAACTTAGTAGCTTAAAACAGCACAAGTTTATTTTCAAGTAGCCATGGAAATAGGAAGCCTAAAATGGGATTGACTGAGACAAAATTGTGGTATCAGTATGGCTCCAATCCTTCCCTATAGAGAGTTAAGTTGATAAGGAATTCCCTCCTTTTGCCAGTCTTCAGATCTGCATTCCTTGCATGACTTGACTCATCCCCCTTTCTCCATCTTCAAAGCCAGTAGTGTAGCAGTCTGAATCTCCTTCTGTTTCTGTCCTCACATTGTTTTCTGTCTTTCTAGTGCCCCGCCTTCCTCTTATGAGGATCCCTGGGATTACATTAGCTCCACCTGGGAGATCCAGGACAATCTTCCCATCTCAGTATCTTTTTTCTTAACCCTATATACCAAATCCCTGTTGCTATGTAAAGTAACATTCCCAGTCCCAGGAAGAAGCAGGGCATGAGCATCTTGAAGGGTCATTATTCAGGTGACCACAGCCCTAGATAATTTTTTGTGCTATATATATAGCACAATACATATATATATATTATATATATATATATATAATATATATATATATATATATATATAACAAATGAAGTATGAGTCACCTCACTTCAAAAAGATGTATTTTTAATCAGTAGGCATTGATAATCTAAACATAGCTTTGAAATAACTAAATATATGACATATTATTTGACTTCCTTAGAAACCAACTGTTCAGGTAAACAACCCAATGTAAACATCAATATATTGATTTGCCATTAATATTTCTCACTAAAGATTTTGTTGGTTATCATTAGAGTAGCTGGCATCCCACTTGATATGGTCTGAATGTTTATGTCCCTCTAAAATTCATATGTAAAATATTCACACCCAAGGTGATAGTATTAGGAGGTGGAACCTTTCGAGATAATTCCGTCATTGAAGTGGAACTCCTCATGAGTGGAACCAGTGCCTTTATAAATGAGGACTGAGAGACTCCTTACCCCTTTCACTATGTGAAGATACAGAGAAGAAGTGCCATTTGCAAACAAGGAAAAAGGTCTTCAACTGACATCCAATCAACTGTGCTTTGATCTTCGATTTTCCAGTCTCCAGAATTGTGAGAGATAAATATATGATGTTTATAGGACATCCAATTTATGGCATTTTATCATCATGGCCTGAACAGATGAGGACACAAATATAGTTTGAAGACAAATTTAAAATGTATTTTGAATAAAGTATTTAAAGATTTAAATACAGTATTTAAAGATTAAAGTATTTAAAGCAATTTAGTACTTAGAACTTTTTTTTTTAAATTTACTGGTTAGATTTACAGCTAGCTGGCTGGTTGTGCAGTAAGTTTCTTATGTTCTTTGTATAGCCTAGATAGTAGTCCTCTATTGGAGGAATAGCTGGAAAAAGAACTTCTCCCATGTTGTTGGCTCTCTATTAAGGTTCTTAGTGGTTTCCTTTGCTGAACAGAAGCTCTTTAATTTAATGCAATCCCACTCATTAATCCTCATTTTAATTTCTTGTGCCTTGGGGATCTTATTAAGGAAATGTCTACCTGATTTTTTGCAAAATAAAAATATAGATGAAATAACTGACTTTGAGGAGGGGTGATCTTTCTCAAAATAAAAGGAGTAGAAGGAATTACAAAGTACCAGAAAAATAAATTTGAAAAAATGTTAGAAGCCTGGTGCAGTGGGATACATCTGTAATCTCAGTACTTGAGAGGCTTAAGCAGGAGGATGGTAGAGGCAGCTCACAGTAACTTAGTGAGGCCCTACTTCAAAATAAAAAATAAAAAAGGGCTGGGGGTGTATATCAGTGATAGAAACCCTGGGTTCACTCCACACACAAAACAACGTATGAAGCTTCAGTAGATTAATAAAATCAAAATAGAAAAACAAACTAAAAGACATTATTGCAACAAATAAAAGAGGAAATGGGTTAATGTATTTTTAAGGAATTTATGCAAGTTAATAATTAAAATGATTACTAATATCCTTGGAAATCTGAGCAAAAGACATGAATGACAGATTCATAGAAAATTGTGCATGGCTGATAATGTATTTATAAAAAGTCCAATAACTTGTTTATAAAAAACAAATCAAGCAAACAACATGTAATTTTATCTATCATATTTTCAATCCATGATAACAAAACATTTGCTTAGATGAACAGCCTTGTGTAATAATGGTAGAGGCAAAGGCTGATGCAACATCCCTGGGAAGCAATTTGAAATATGTATGAAACCATTAAAGTGCATAACCACTGAATAAGTAATTCTGAATCCAGGAATCATTTCTTGACAAATATGCATTTGTAGGCAAACGATTGTTCAGAAAGTCCATTTTTCTTAATTTGAAACAATAAGAAAACATTTAAGATAAGAATAAAAAATGTGTTTCCAGAATACATATGGCATTCTGGAAATGGCAAAATTACAGACACAGAGAAGAGATTACTGACTCTCAGGGATTGGGTAGGAAGTAGGCCTGACTACAGCAGGTTAGGATGAGGGAACTTTGGAGGTGTTGGAGTGTTCTGTGTTATTTTGGTGATGGTGGTCACCAGAATTTATACATGTGCTAAAACTCATAAAACTGTGTGCCAAATGAAGAAGAAAATGCTATAGTAAAAAGAGGAGAGGGTGGGAGCAAAGAATTATTTTATTGCATGAAACTTTAAAAAATGTTATCATCAAAGTACACAGTATAGTATAAGTATGCTGAGAAACAATTAGAAAAAAATACACAAAAAATTAAAAACCATTTACTTAGTACCCTTTTTCAAGATAGCACAATCAAGATATAGTAATTGCTTGATTAATCTTTTATAGCCTTTACTCTATATGTGTGGGTATCTGTTTTATTGATGATATATATATACTTGGATCCTATTATATTTAGGACATGTTGCTTTATCATATATTTTAAGCATTTTTATATACAGTGAAAAAAAATTTTTTGCGGTACCGGGGATTGAACCCAGGGGTGTTCTACCTCTGTGCTACTCCCCCGGCCCTATATTTTTTATACTTTATTTTGAAACTGGGTCTCACGAAGTTGTGGAGGGCCTCACTAGGTAGAGAGAGAGAGAGAGAGAGAGAGAGCTGAGGCTGGCCGCGAACCTGGATCCTCTGATCTCCGCCTCCCAAAGTACAAGCGTGCACCACCACGCCCGGCTTATAGTGAAATATTTTATATGCACATTATGTGGTGACCAAATATCCTAGCTAATGAATATGCTATAATTTAATCATTTGAATTCACTTGATATGATGATTAAGTATGATCTCAATTGTGTTTATATATACATATATACCTACTTCAATCAGAAATATATTTACATAATATGCCTAACAAAACGCATGACAATGTTCTTATAGAAGAGTTGCTGTGGTTATTTTGTGTTAGCTGTAAACAAATCTTAGGTACTAGTTATAGTCATCTTCACATCTGTCAAGGTGCTGCCAGGAGAGCCTGTGTGGAATGATATGCTGCCTTTTCTTTTCTTTTGCTCTGAAATACAAATGTAGTCATTGCTAAATGGCCATCTTCTATGCTTTTTCACACGGTGGATTTAGAAGTAAAAATGAAATATCTATTAGGATTGTTAGGCTTTGAACCTTATCACATTATAGGATCTGAAATTTCTAATATTTACATATATTAATACCTTTATGTAAGTTATATTCTATGGTATATTTTAATATTTCCAATGCTACAACAATAGTAAAGACAAATAAGAACCACTGTATTATTTGCAGAGGCAGATGTTTGAAAATTTTAGTGCATTTCATTATGATACCAAAGTAAGATAAAGTAAATAATCAATGGATTATATGTACTCAAAACTTGATAGCAGTCAAGTTCAGATTGGAATAGACAATTCATCTCCGTGCATCTATGTACAAGCATCCCAGGCAACAACTCTGATGTCAAACATCATCTTTCCACAACACACTGTTCACTTCTCCTCTAAGGTATAGGCCTCGGTCAGAGGCTATTTTGTAATGTTTAGGTGGGGAGTGGGTGTTTCAGGGTATTATGTGTTGGAGCATTCAGTTTCACGTCTGTGACATTCAGAAAGTCTGTAATAGTTCTGATCCTGGTTACCAACACCCAGTCGGCAGAGGCAAAGGGGCCAGAGCAGGGTAACTCTCTTGCCCAGTGGAGAATGTCAAGTAATGAAGCAGCCACTAGGCAGCAGTATGATGGCTTCAGAGCCACATGGACCAGTACCACAGCTGCGGGGTCCAGGGTCCCTGCTACACGTCCACCCATGCACTAGTAAGGAGACCATGAGCCCAGATAGATCCAGACAGCAAGGTCAGTATGGCATCAACTTGCTGTATCTTGAGTATCACATGAAGATACCAAATGGGAGGAACTAAGCGACAGACAGCGTGGGTGCTAGGTGGCCCTGACACTGTGTCAACTTTAATCTATGCCCAAATAGGTTAAAGCCTGCAGTTGGATCCTAAAGAAGGGTGAGATGGAAAGTGTGTTGCTCACTGAAACTAGGGAATGAAATAGGAACAGCTTCGTGGCCATTTCCTCAAGATTGTAGAAAAGAATGGCTTGGATCAACTCCTCACCAGGCCACTTATCTTTCCTTGCTCCAGAGAAATCACCAGATCTACAAAGACTTAGGTGAGACTACAGTCACATCTTGCCTACATGGTCTATGCGGACAGATATGTACAAAGTTAGTAGAAATCCAGGCTGGACTGTTCTGTGTAAAATGACTGATGGGATGTCTAGCATTAAAACTACTACTAGCAAGATGACACAAGATCCTCATCTATGGTTTCTTAAACCAAAGACATGATCATATACTGAGTAAATGTTTAGTTATGATACTGGTCTATCTTTGCATACTAGTAAGTAATACATGAAGAAATTGAGTTTGTTAAAAACAGAATATGGTTTTTAGTGAAATTAATTTCTTCTCTGAGCTGCCATGTATTAACCAGACCTGCTGGCCCTAGGCCACAATTAGTTTGCAATGGATTAATAGGCTAATTTGTGTTTTGTCATTTATCCCCTACCTGTGAACACATTACACCTCAGGTTCAACCCAGACTCTGAGACTGTATACAAGCCCATCTACACACCAGACATCAGCTCTCTTAACACTCACGAATCAGGACTTCATAGAAGATTTGCTCACATAGGTAAATGATTCTAATGATCAGAGGTTTTGCTCCATAGATTGAGACCAATCCTGCAACTTTCAACTTCCGTAGAACTGCAAATTTTGTTGTTTTGTTTTCCCTATTGGCAAGCACTGAATAACTCACTACATGTTTGCTCACAACAAACTAGTTCATACTTTTCTTCATTTTCTGGGTATCAGTTCCCAGAAACTGTGGAAACCAGAGAAAACTGTATTCCCAGATTGATGGCTTCTTCTAGCACATAGATATAATTCATTGCTCTACATTTCAAGAGTTAAGTCTAGGGCAATACCAGAGAATCTAAATAGGTAGCAAAGAAACGCACAACTTTTAAATAATGTCATTTTAGTGATGAGTACCTGACAGGGGACATGGTATCTTCACTTTCTACACTGAGTTTTGGCATTGCTTCCTCTCCTTCTTAAAAAATGTTCTACTGAGATTTATATCATGGACCTCTGAATCCATCTATTTTGTCAACACATATTTATGGAGCAATGTCAAGTACTGTTGTAAATTTCTTTCTTCATTAGGTGTGTACTTTGCAGGAGACAAAACACCAACAAGTTAAGAAATCTTCGAATAGTTGTAACTGTAATGAATAATGTGAAATATGTAATGTGGAAGAGAGTGAGGAAAGAGTTTACAGAGGGGCCCGGCAGGTCTGGACCACCAAGCTCTTTAACGTCAGCTCCTACATGTCTTCATGGCAAGAACAAAATGAAAACACTTCTAGAAAAATGGAATCTTATATGCTGTGATTTTCTGTTTAAAGCTATAATTCAATTTATTCAAGATTTCCTTTTGGAAATATTATGAGGTCATTAAAAATAACAAATCTTATGAAATAAACTAATTCCGCCTATTAGATCAAATCATAAACCTATTTGAATTTGTAGACTTTTAATGTGTCTTCACATTGCCTTCATTTTACAGTCTTACAGAGTAAAAGTGACATTTTTCCCATTTTTTAACCTAGCAAATGTTTACTAACTCTTAAGCTTCAGATTAAATCCCATTTAGCAAGGGAAGTTTTCCTGTTCTTCCAGTTGTGTTTGAACCCCAAGCTCTCTGTACATTCCTCTCTACCCTGATCCATCTCTCAGGACTCTGTTTTTCCAAGAAGAGCATGAGCTTCGTGGGCCAAGGTCTGGCCCTTTTTGAGGGGTAAAAGAGAACACGAATCAAATACTTATTGGGCAGTGTGCAAATATCATGCCATGTCACAGCTAGGAATGGAATAGTAAATATTTAACATTTCAGGCAATTGTATGGGTGCAAAATGACTTTACGAATTTAAGTTACAAGTCAGAAATCACATGTGCTTACCTACATAAGAAATATGTTTAAAAGTGTGGTCTAGGAAGAACTTTACTTCTCCTCAAGGATCATGTATGCTTCCTCTTCATAGATAATGAGAATTATGGAACTAACCACATTTCCCTTTTTGCTCTGACTTCTAGGGATATTAAATGCAGATTTATATCTCAACAGTAGCAGCCCCTTTGGACTCTCTGTGGGCTTATCTGTATTCTCTTTCCCCCTGGGTCTGTTCTTCCTATTCAGATTTATATTTTCCCTGGTCCTGATATTTTATTTTTCCTTTATCATTTTGTTGGTTGTGTTTTTTACAAGCCATCTCAAATCCTTTGTGGATTAACTCAGGATATAAATAAGCCACTTGCTTAAAACTGTTCTAACCTGTAGAATCTCTAAGCCACATAAATTCTCAGAATTATTTTTCTCCCAGTTTTTAAAGTTCTAGCTTTTTCTCCTACGTGCCTCTGTAAGAAACAGTAAGCTTTTTCTACAAAAAAGATATGTAATTTTATTTATGAAATGTGAACTTAAGTTTTAGATACTATCAAATTTTACTGTCTTATTTCTAAACCCCTCTTTAAAAACCAAGGCTATTTTAAGTGTTAGTAGAAATAATTCTTCTAAGGGCTTACAAATCTCATTTTATTTTCCATTTTTACATCTATGACTTTAACTCCTGAGTATACATTTGTTTTGTTCATAATCTATGTGTATCATTTTTGTCTGATAATTTCAGGATCTGGTTGGACTTTGATGGAATTATTTAAAACAAAACACAGAAGATATATATAATAACATAGAAGAAGAAATTGATGTTTGCCTATGAAAATTTTAATTACCGGTGTAGAAAAGTTTTATATAGGAATTTTCAAATGCAAAGGAAAATCTAGGAAAATTAAGTAATTCATACAGCTAGTTAAGGGAGAATATGTTTAATGTACAAATAGCTTTTGTAAATTACCAAGAAAAATATTAATAGCTCAGAAGAGAAATGGTCAATCTGTGTGAACATGTACAACACAGAAAGAAATGAAAATATGAGCCGGGCGTGGTGGCGCACGCTTGTAATCCCAGTACTTTGGGAGGCGGAGACGGGAGGATCCGGGTTCGCTGCCAGCCTCAGCTCTCTCTCTCTCTCTCTCTCTCTCTCTCTCCCTCCCTGTCTCTCTCTCTCTACCTAGTGAGGCCCTCCGCAACTTCGTGAGACCTGGTTTCAAAATAAAGTATAAAAATATAGGGCCGGGGGTGTAGCGCGGAGGTAGAACGCCCCTGGGTTCAATCCCCGGTACCGCAAAAAAAAAAAAGAAATGAAAAATACGTAATTTATCACAATAAATACAATGCCAATATAAAGACATGAAATATCACCTTTTACTTGTTCAATAGTCATAGAGTAACTCATTTGATGGCAATAGTTTTATATGAAATATCATCCTTTGCTTGTCAGATAGGCAGAGAGTGAGTCATTTGATGGCAATGAGTTTTATCCAGAGTACCAAGAAATAACCTGTCACATGTTATTGGTAGGAGTACATGTTGCTGTGAACTTCAGAAGACAAAATCTTAATGACATTTTCAAATGTCCATATTCTATAATCTAACCATTGACTCGTGGGTGTTTTTATACATATATTTGAATTACAAATATTTTAAAGGGGTATTAATTCCATATTACTTATAATCTTGAAAAAAATGGAAAAATTCTTTATGAAGAAGTGACTAATTAGATTAGATCATTTACTTATAAGTAATTGTTGATCATTGTGTACCAAGCTTAGTTCTAGGCCTTGTAGTTCAAAAGGAGTGAGATAAACTTACAGATACAGATACATAATAGTGGGTTTCATGAGAAAATGAATAACAACTATACATATTTAAATACATATTCACATACATATTCAGGTTGTAATACTTGCTTCTCAGAAGAGTGATGGGAAAGATAGATGGTCTATACTAGAGTGGTCAAGAATGAACTCTGAGGAGGTGACATTTGAAGTGGGACTGGAGGAGCAAGGCTGCTATTCATTCATACAAAGCTGCTATTTTTAAAAAAGGTAAGTCTAATGGGAACTGTTAATGAATGCATCCTATAATTATTTCTTGTTAAGCAATTATTAACTGTTAACAAATATTAGAGGACAGTGCATATCATATCATTCTTTTTGTTCAAATGAATTTGTGCATATGTGTGTGTGTGTGTGTGTGTGTGTGTGTGTGTGTGTGTACAGGTATATCACTAAAATAAATTCTGAAAAATACAAAAGAAACTATCAACTATGATTATCTCCAAGGGTCAGTACTTGGATGTCACAGGGCTTTTAAATCTCATTTTATATCCATATGTTTCTCAGACATTTTTGTCATAAGAATATCTTATTTTTAAATATTAATTTCAATGTTAGAATTATATATGAGAAGTGAATAATAAAACCAGGAAGGAACAATCTTTAAACAACCCTTTTGAATATAATTCCAAGTTTTCAGGTCCTAATCCTGGCCTTATTATGCAAAGATATTGACATCAGCATATTTGTTTTGTTGGATTGTATATGTTTGAATGTATTTTTTAAATAAAACTGATAAATTCCACCATTTGATCTGCCAAAATTATATTATATTTTTGTTCCAAATAGCATATAATTATTGCTTAATAATTTATCCTTGTGTTTAAATATAATGTGGGTGTGGCAAATGGATTTCTTTAATAAACTATAGCACTAAACTTAAATAAGATTAGTTAATTTGAACTACCCATTAATTATTTGTGTCATATTCAGAGAAGGGCCACCAGAAGATTTCTTCTTTAGAACTCAATATATTAATGACATGTTGGTGTTAATATATTACTTTTGCAAAGGTCTTCTACATGTATTCCAATTGAGATGTTACTTCCTAAGTGGGTCAATTTATGACCCAACAGGCCAGAGGTACATTGTCTTGAATCTCTGTGCTCTTCTCTGTTATGCACACACACACATAAAAACACACACATGCACACACACACATACACATATATATATATATTATTTATTCCTTTAATAATGTGAGTACCTACAGAAAAACTTATATACCGTAGCAAAACAAACTATTAAAGGTTTATTTTCTTAAATGTTATGTTCTTAAAAACAAAAACTAGACAATTTCACTTAAAAATATTGAGTCTAAAGAAGCGAAAAAAAAAGAATAGGTGTAATCCCACAATGAAAGGGATTTTCTACCCATTCTTTTTCCACCCATTCTTACCTTTTTATACAATTACATATCACAATACTATTTTCAAACATATATATGTACATTTTATACATATACTTACATACATGTATTTTCAAATATATTGCATTTTATTGACTCTTAAATAACCTTCACATATATATGTAACTATATATATGTGTGTGTAACTATATATATATATACATATATATATATATATATATATATATATATAATTTTGGTACTAGATATTGAACCCAGAGGCATTCTACCTCTGAGCTACACTCCAGCCCTATTTTTTTTTATTTTGAAACATGGTCTCACTAAGTTGCTGAGGGTCTTGCTAAGTTTCTGAGGCTGGCCTTAAATCTGCAATCCTCCTGTCTCAGCCTCCCAAGTACTAGATTAATATAGGCAGGTGCCACTACACCTGGTCCTGCACATCTTTGACTAACACTAAATATATCAAGAATATATTTTTATTATGTATTGTTCTATAGAATTTAAAAATGACATAATTCCATTCCATATGCATTAATACTGTTTTAATCTATCTTTTAACATTACTATTGAGGTTATTTCTAATGTTTTTTTCTGAAGAAAATTTCTGTTATATGAAATAAAAAGGTAAAAAGGTAATTATAGAAAACAAGGTGAAAGCATACATGTGGTCATTGTTAAGGCTGGTCTTTCCTTCACTTGCTAATGTGCATTTTCTGTGCTCTACCATCCACCCCCAGCCCTCTCAATCTGCCCACCTCCAGCTGCTGCCAACTCTAGAATCTTCTCTAATGTGCAATAGCTGAGATCTACTTCAACTTCCATTTATTTACCCAGAGTCCAAGACCACAGAAACCTTTTTCTTGGCAATAAGTGAAATAATATTTGATAAGTTGGAAAATCACAATTTTAATAACACTTTTTTCCTCTAATTGGAACTTGAGGTTCTTTATCTTAGTCAATATTTGTATGAGGATTGCAGGAATAACATGTTTTTTTTATTTAAAATTTTTTATTGGGACATTATAATTTACATACTAGTGAGATTCATAGTGATATATTCATATATGCACATAACATTATTTTGGTCTTATTCCTTCACTGTACCTCTCCTTTCCCTCCCTCTTCTCTCCCCCCAATTTCCTTCCACTACTCTACTTGTTTCTCTCCTATTTTCACTAGGACTATTTTCTCTCCTGTTTTTTCTTTAGCTTCCACATGTGAGAGAAAACATATGACCCTTGACACTGAGTGTGGCTGATCTCACTTAAGATCTCCAATTCCAAACATTTTCCTGCAAAGGACACAATTTTTTTATACTCTTATTGGTACATTATAATCATGCCTCGTAGTGAGATTCAAAGTGATATAGACACACGTGCACGTAGCATGTGGTATGTGTCCCTTCGGATCCCACCTTGCTACCCACTCCTCCTCATACATGTTAGATTGGTAGAGATGCCTTCATATATGGACATAGCATTATTTGAAATGTTTCTTTCATCAGTTCTCCTTTTACCCCTTACTACCTCCCTCCCCCAATCCCTTTCCACTATTCTACTGATCTCTCTCATATATCTGAAGTCCCCGCTCCTTTTTAACCTCTTTTCTAGAACATAATCAGTATGGGATTTGTCAACGTACAGTTAAGTTTTACACACAGCAGTGTTCAATGCCACTGTTCTAAAGCTAATGCTGAAGACTGCAGGTGTGTGTGGGGTTCTTTTTATTGGCTTTTCCTGGGTTTGAAGTAGAAAATATTGTTGCTCTTTTCAGAAGAGTCAACAGACTCATTAAAACTCCATGACCAAATATCAGTAATTTTGTTCCAATGACAAGAGTGTGGATTAAATTTGAAAGATTTAAGGCAATTGTACATTGATATAGCATGCTCAGTAAGAAAAGATTTGCTGGGTGCAGTGGCACAAGCTATAATCCCAGCCACTTGGAGGCTGAGGCAGGATCGCAGGTTCAAGGCCAGCCTGGGAAACTTAGCCAGAGCTTGTCTCAAAAATAAAACTTAAACAAAAAATGGGCTGGGATGTAGCTCAGTGGTAGAGTGCTTGCCTAGAATGTAGGAGGCCCTGGGTTTGATTCCTAGCAACACACACACACACACACACACACACACACACACACGATCAAGAAGAGCCTGCTCCATTTTGTCCATGTAAGAATAACTTTAATCCCTATCCTTAGTGAGCTGGTTAGAGTATGGCTAGGTGCATTGGCCTTGCTGGTACCAAATGCCATTGGATCTGATGACTTGGGGGATGCTGGGAAAGGTCCCACAACTGGGTCCCACTAGCTCTTAAGGTTCACTTTACTCTTTTCTGCAGTTAGCAGTACTATCACTCAATAAAGACATCTTAACTATATATATTTGTTCCTTATAATTAGATAGAATCTAAAATCAAAGAAACCTTCAAATGACTGCTGCTTACAAATCCAATATATGCAAGTATCACCTCTGATTGAGAATGGTGGTTTGAATGTCTCCTCATGCAAGAATTTGCAATTGAAGAGGATACATAGAGCATCAAATAAGGGAACAATGTATTTTTATAGCAACCTATCACCAGAGGTGATGAACAAATTTTAAAAAGTAATGAAGGAACACAGCATTATACTTTGCCACCTGGGATGTTCAGGGAAAGAGAAAATAGGGCAAGTATTCTGGTCAGGTCAAGCTGACCTTTTGCAGGGTACTGATGTAGGAATAAAATATCCTTACATCTTTGACACCTGGATGCCCACTATTTTATCTTTATGCTCAGAACAATGAAAACCGATCCCTGAGATACAGAAGAAGGCTTTTCTAATTAGCAGGGCTGAACACGAAAGGTTGGTGTTTGATAAGGTCATCAAGGTGAGAAGTCAGAGAGAGAGCCTGTATCAATTTGAGTGTTTATGTCCTAGTTAAAGCACACATTTCTCCAATGTTAGCTGTGCTTAGCACTGTTACAGATAAATACTGGCAGAGCTTATTTTTAAATTGGAAACATAATTTTTTGAAATGATCATTTTAATCCTTTCTTTTCCATTGAATCTACCAATATTTTTTAAATAAATAACCAAAGCTGATGTTTTATTATCTTCATTGATTACCAAAACTAGTAGTAAACTATTTATGAAGAAAGACTGGCTATGAGAAAAGTTTTTGTCAGTGCATACATACAGTTGTTATTTGCCATCTCCCATATTCTAGTTCCAAAACTATATAATTTGCATATCTTTACTTATGTAGACCTCACAGTGACTTGAAGAGAAGATATTCCAGTCTAAATTTATTGACTCTTAACATTCTTTTGTTTTAAAATAGTGTATCATTTAGTGTGCTTCTTAGCATTTCAGAAGCACAAGTGCCACATCCAATATCTCTGTCACAAATTATTCTGTTGGTGTTGATGATATTCCGGTTTCACAGACTTGGCCAACACAAGTTCCTGCTTTGCTCTCAAGGCTATTGTATTTCTTTTACATGCCATAATACCATAATCTCCCCCTTTCCCATAGTTTTGCTTTCCATAGTTTGTTATATATGATAATCTGTTATCTAAAAACATGATATGAAAAATTCCAGAAATAATTCCTAAGTTGTAAATTGTGTACAGTTTTCAGTAGTGTGATGAAACCCTGTGCTGTCTTGTTCCATCCTGCCTGGGGACGTGAATCGTCCCTTCCTCCAGTTACCCACTGTGAATAGGCTGCCTGCTCATGAAGTCTCTCAGCTGTTGTCTCGGTTATAAGATGCACTCTTGTGTTCATCCAGTGCTTGTATTCAAATCATCCTTAGTCAGTAGCCTAATGCCACGTCACAATGCCTGTATCATTCACGTTACCTCATTTCACCACATAAGCAATGTCTTATCTCACATCACAAAAAGAAAGTAATTACAATAACATACTTCGAGAGAGAGACTATATCCACATAACTATTTTGTTGTAATGTTCTATTTTTATCATTAGTTATTATTGTTAATTTCATTTCTTACTGTGCCTCATTTATAAATTAAACTTTATCATAGGTATGTATACATAAGAAGAAAACATAGTATATAAAGATGGTCTCCAACTTATGATATTTTTAATATACTTTTATTTGTACACTGTAATTATACATCATAAAGAGGTTCAGAGTGATAGGAACACACATGCACACAGCACTTGGTGTTTCCTCTGGATCCCACCCCCTCCCTCACCTTTCCCATAGATGTTATTGAGATTGGTATTGTTACTTTCATATATGTACACAGCATTATTTTAACTGTTTCCTTCATCAAGTCTCCTTTCTCCTCCTCCCATCCCATAGATCCCCTGCATGGCTCCACGGGAGTCTCTCCTTTTTCTGAAGTCCCCTTTCTTACCCTTTCTTCTCTCTAGCTTTCACATATGAGAATAATTTATTTATAATAGGTTCATCAAGATATTAAATGCATTTTGACTTATGATAGTTTAAATTTAGCACTGGTGTATCAGGCCCTGTCCCTGCCATAAGTTGAGAAGCATCTGCATAAGGTTCAAGACCATCCATGGTTTCAGGCATCCATGTGGGTCTTAGAATATATTCCTTACACCTAAAGGGAAGCACCGTATTAATTTTACAGATTAGAAAAGCATTGGGGTGCATTCATTTAAAATAAATGCTAAGATTTCATCTAACTCCACTTAGAATGGTAGTCATCAAAAATACAAATTAAATGCTAAGCTGGGCATGGTGGCTTATGCTTGTAATCCCAGTACTTGGGAGGCTGGGGCAGGAGGATCACAGGTTCAAAGACAGCATCAGCAACTTAGTGAGGCCTTTTGTATCATATTGAGACTTTGTTTCAAAATAAAAAATAAAATAGGGCTTGAGGTGTAGCTCAGAGGTATAATGCCCCTAGGTTCAATTCCCAGTAACACACACACACACACACACACACACACACACACACACACACAAATAGTAAATGCTATCAAGGATGTGGGGAAATAGGAACTCTTAAACACTGTTGGTGAGAGTGTAAATTAGTACAACCACTAAGGAGATCAGTATGGAAGTTCCTCAAAAGACTAGAAATGGAATGACCTTATGACCTTGCTATACCATTCCTCAGTATTTTTCCAAAAGAATTAAAGTCAGAA
Source organism: Glis glis (assembly GCA_004027185.1). Taxonomy (NCBI): domain Eukaryota; kingdom Metazoa; phylum Chordata; class Mammalia; order Rodentia; family Gliridae; genus Glis; species Glis glis. Next base: position 31,798 of record PVJS01006764.1, read on the forward strand.
TACTATAGTGACACATGTGTACACATGTTTATAGTAGCACAATCCACAACAGCCAAATTATGGAACCAACTCAGGTGTCCGTCAACAGATGAACGAATAATGCAACTGTGGCATATACTCACAATGGAATTTTACTCAGCCATAAAGAAGAACAAAATTGTGTCATTTGCAAGGAAATTGATAGAACTGGAGAATATCATGCTCAGTGAGATCAGCCAGTCTCAGAAAGTCAAGGGTTGTGTGTTTTCTCTCATACGTGGAAGCTAGAAAGAAAGCAGGAACCATAAGTGACTTTGGATAAATGTGGAGAGAGACCAGAAGAATAGTGGAAGAGGATTGGGAGGTGAAGAGGGGGAAAAGGAGGATCGAGGAAGGCGGCAGTCCAAATAATGCTTTGACAATATATAAATGTATTACTACCTGTTTCACTAGCAAGTATGGGGAGGGAGAAGGGGTTAGCAGGGTGGGGAGGAGAAAGGAAGTAGACCAAGAGCTGTTTGCATGTGTGTTTGTGTCGCATGGAACCTCACTATGATGTATACTTGCAATGTACTAATGGAAGTATAAAAATAAAAAATAAAATGGAATAAATGCTTCAAGTGGATACATTTTTCTGTTTTCATTTTGCTATTTTTCATCTGTCCACACATATTCGTAAGCTTTATTCCCTTTTTAAAATATCTTTACTTTAGATGAACTATTGTTGCTTTAATTTTTAAAGTCAATATACACTTTCATGAAGTTAATATATTTGCGTATTATTTATTCAGATAATATGCTCAGAATGCAATCTGGCTTCTTATTAACCCAATCTTAAAACAAGTAGAATCTTAAAAGACAATGGAGAAATCTTTCCATACCAAGCAAAATGCTCTCTGGTAAGTCAGGGTGTTCTGGAAAAATTTTACATGTCTTAGATATCCCCTTCTTGCTCATTTTCTTTTAAGCTCCCATTATGGATATCCTTTTCTTCTTTGGGGCATGATACTTTCATTCTGTGTTCTTCCAGGAACTCTTCCTCCCAGAAGTCACTACCAGCTTCCTCCCTGAACAAATGCATCTGCTGGAGTCATTGTTTCTGCAGAGCCCCTCCCTCTTCCCACAAGGGCTGCCAAGATGAGGCTAAGTATAAATCAAAGGACAGAACGCTCCTTGTGAAACACCAGAGACTGGGCTGATACTGGAGACAGGAAGTCCTTCCATTTATCCTGCGAATCCATACCATATTACACTAATTTCTTCTGAAAGCTACATCTTTGTTAATGCACATATATTTCCAAATGATTAGATTTGCTTAAGAATACATAGCAAGCTAATGAGAAAATCAAATTTTCCTTTAATTAGACCATATTAGCTCTTAAACATGAAATTTTATTGAAATGAATACTTTTATTTCTAGTTTTAATCATTTTGTTCTTTCTCTCTATCTGCTTATGTGCAGATTTTCATTAAAATAAATACCCAAGGCAGGTGCTTGAGCATCATGCATATTACTGTTATTGTATCTTATCTGCTATTTCCCGAATAAAGCATCTTATGTGTATTTTCTTATTTAGTCTGTCTTTTGACAATGCTGGATAGATGGACCTAAATCTAGTTTAAAAACAACTGAAGAATAATAGGGAATTTTATTTTAGTGTTAATAATTTCACTGTAAAATTATTAATAAATTTCTAATCTAGCCTAGAAAGCATACTTATTTATAGCTGCAATGATAATTTTAATATGATCTTACAGAAGATCAACATTCATTAATACCTCCTATACTGACTGTTTTTTCCAGTTCCCTTTGTATGTCAATATTAATTTATGAATATAATTTGATTTGGTGATATTATTCTGAATATTAGGAAGTTATGTCTTAGGGAAGTTTCATAAAATAATTTTTTCATAATGGTAGCCTTTTAAAAATTAATTCATTATTTTATGATATTTCTTTCAATGGCTTTTGGTTTTACATAAAAAGAGAGTTCTAATTTGAATACTAGTATAATATAAAGTTGTACCATTCCCTTCAGTTATCCAGGTTGGGTTTATTCTTATTGCGTGTATTTTTCTCTGATTTTTGTTTTTGCAACTTCTACTTCCCTAGTCTTTACAGAGTTTATCTCCCCAATTATTAGCTGGGGTATCATTATTTTCTAGGGTAAATTATTTAGTAGTGTGAGACTTAATGTGTTCTGGAAATGAGGACTGTGTCTCAATGAACTCTCAAGTTCAGAGTAATTTGTGAAAGTTCAGAAGAAAGCATCTCAACTTGACACCAGAAATTAGGAAGGAGGAGTTTGCTAAAACCTTGCTGTTCTCATTAGTCCTGCAGGTCAGCAAGTAATTAGGTTTGAACAACAAGAAGAATAAACAGCTGACTAGAGTGTTTTTTACTTAGGCTCTTCCTGCTAAATTGGTGAGTATTATTTGATACTATTTTTCTGAGGATCTCATTAGACTACAATAAAAGTGGCCTATATTTTTGTTTTTACTATTTGCAAGCAGACAACAAAGGCTGAGGTTTCAAGAAATATTTAATCCAGAAAACCACCATCATGGATGTGAGAAGGGGACATGAATTAATCTTTGCCACTAGCAAGTTTGTTACATTTGACAAATATTGATTGCTCTGACCTTCAATGATTTTTTTCTGTAAAATGATAAGAACAGACTAGGCGGTAACCTTATCTTAACTTTTTTTAAATAAGGGGCTGAATTGAATGTATGTAAAAAGATACTACTATAGACTAATTAATGTGGGAAATAACTCTTGAAATGGTGTATACAAAGGCTAAACAAGAAGACAGTTTCTTTTCAGTCACCCACCATCATGAGGGTCTCAGCTGGAGGGGCTTCTTCATGTTAGTTGAGGTAGCATCACAGTTGCAGCAGAAACCAGGTCTCAAAAGAACAGCACAGATTTGCATTACAGGAGAAGCTACTGAGGTGTTAGCAGAAAGAGTAATAGTTTCCTAATGATGTTTGGCACGGACTGAGCAATCAGTCTGTGTTTTCCAAACAAGTCCATATAAGGCTTTTCTAGGCTGAACATTAGAATCACCCAAGGAGTTCTGAAATATAGTGATGCCCAGGTCCCATCCTGGAGCAAGGAAATCAGAATCCCTGCTGATGGGGCACAAGCAGAAGTGGTTTTTATGTGACAGGGACTTTCAACACACACACAAGACTGAGAACCACTCATCTTGACAAAGATTGGAAAATTCACTTTCATTTCAATTATTTTACTCCATCCATTTTTTATTTTAGAAAAAAGACAATAGCGGTATCTGAGTCAAGAATGATTCCTAGATCTCAGCTCTATTCCACGTGAAGCAGGGCTGCGGTCAGCGGGCGATGGATACCATGGGCAGTGTGTGCACAGTGAGGACATGCTGCCACGTACTTGCCATTTCTGAATTAGAGGGGTTTGTTGTTGTTTGGCATATTGTTTTCCTGCACCATAATTCTTCAATGCAACAAGGAGTGTTTACTCACTGAAGGTCTTTTTTTTTTTCTTAGAACAACCATGGTTTCTTTGGAACCTGCTTCCTTTTGCCTATTATAAATAATTAGGTTTTACTTCTAAATATTGTTGCCCAGGTTGCATTCGTTTATCCTGGAAGCCTCCCAGAAATAGGCACACAGTTGAGAATCCATGGAAAGAAAATGAACTTATAGCAAACTATAATGTACTTCTCACTTTTATAATGATTTTGTACATATGTGAGCATTAATTCTCGTGAATTACTAAAAATAAGTTATGCTCATTGTGAAAAGCTAAAAATCAATGACCACAATACTTTTATAATGCTAACATAACTTTTATAGTTATGTTAAAAATTACCTTCCTTTTTGTCTTTAAACCTCCAGCATGCATATATCTTTCTAATGCTAAAACAAACACAAAGTGATTTGAACTTGCTATTGTTAATGCTTCGGCTTTTCTTTTTCCTTTATATTTTCATAATTATTTTTCAGAAAAAGAAAAATTGCCTCCAAATCTTTACTACTGAGTCCTTTTGACCCTTGTAGTTGACTTCTAGCTATTACACTATGTCAAATATCAATTTAGGACTTTGATATATAAGTGGTAGAGCGACACCAGATAACAACATCTTCTCACCCTGATGCGTAACAAAAAGAAAAGTTAAAATATTTTAAGCTAAAAACCCACTAGCATCAAACATGAATTTTAGTTTTATGTTCTAATCCTTAAAATGTGATTACCCAAGAAAAGTAGTGGTGAATTCTGGAGTAACACTATTCCTAATATGCATCTAACCCAACCTCGGAAGCTATTCTCTGAGTAAACAAAATGGTCACAATTCTCAATTCACTCAACAAATGTGTAAATAATTAGGCTTAAGGGTATCTTTTATTTTTTTTCCTTCTTGATTCAGGAATGAGAATTAGAAGAGCTGAAAAGGTACAAAATGGTAGAGTAAAAACAGAAATAGCTGCCAGAGAGAATCTGGGTAAAAGGTAGAAATGAAAATGGTTCCTGACTCTGACAGAAATAGAGCTTCCAGGCCCCTTTGATAAATTAGAAGAACCATCAGAATTCATGTGTCTCCTCATCATAACTGGCTGAATTTCTTGCCAGGTTGAAATATAAGTGGCACAGGACAGTTAAATGAAGCTCAAAGAGTGCAGATGTCTATGGGATTCCAGCTGGATTCACCTTAGTCTAGACAGAACTGCTTAAGTTAAACATGATTAAGATGTAAAGAGGAGGCATGGTGTCTACTGCATAAACCTACTGTAAGAAGAAAATAAATTCACATAAAGGAAATAACTCATAAAGAAAGATGAAGTACTGATTTTGAGGAAGAAACTCAAAGGTGAAAAATGCTCTCAAATAATTTATGATTTTAGAAAACTTAACAAAACAAGAGCTCAAAGACCAATGGTAAAGCCACACAACAAAGTAACTCTATGTTTGTTACTGTCCCAGAATTTCAGAATAATAAACCCAGCAGTCAAACTTCCATCTTCAAATGGACATATATTTAACACGTCAAAGTTAACATGACCACAGCTCAATTCCTCAGTTCTCATTGTGCTCCTGTTTAGTCTTCCTCATTACTCTAAAACACAGCTCAATTACTAATTTGCTCAAGACAGAATAAATTATTTTATTTTTCCTTTCCTTTATCCTCATGGCTAATGCTTCATAAAATCTTATTCAGAGTTATCACAGAAAATTAGGAAGTGAAATCCAGTACACCTCAATTTTTCCTGAAATACAACTACAAAGCAGAGGAAAGTATATGCAGTTTAGACTGAATAAATATATTTATATAAGCATTAGTCAATAGGAAAACCATGTTGAATAAGAAAATAAGAAGCTAGAAAGAGAAATGAGAAAAAGGAAAGATGATTGTTAGAATTCAGAAAAGAAATACAAGAAAAAAATTATGTCAGAAATAATTAAATTACAAAGAACACAAGAAAGACAAAGCTCAAATGATAATCTAGTAGCAATTATTGAGAAATATTATGAAGGCAAAGAAGATAAAGAACCACTGAAATAGAAGAAATTTTAGAAATCAAGGATCTATTCTTGTGAAGTCCTATGCAAATATGTTAAAAAACATAATGAAGTAGATAATTTCCTATCAAAATATTATCTAAAGACAGCTAGACTTTCACTAAATGGATCCTCCAGTATTGTTTATTTACAGGATAAAAAAGAAATAAAATTCTCAACAAATGTTCCTCCTATATTTGGGTTGAGGAGATTTCCAAATTTACTTTTAGACCCTGAGATTGTCTCCCTGAAAGGCATTTAATCTAAGAGTAACCTTTTGGGTGGATCTGTCAGTTGCTAGATGTCTATAAACTAAGATCAAAACTGAAATGTAATGATTAAACTGAACACTATATCAACCAAATACTTGCACAATAAAAATTGATCCCATTTTATAGTAAAAGCCTAGATGGACTAATTTTCACTCATTCATTCATTTCATAAAGTAATTAAATAACTTCATTCTCTTCTTCCTCAGATATATTCTACCAAACCTTCAAAGGCCAGATAGATCTAATACTCTAAAAATGATTCCAGAGAATTGTTAATGATTTAGACTTCTTAATTATTTTTACCAAGAAAGCACAATATTGATAACCAAATCTGAAAACTATAAAAACATATAAACATATTTGTAAGTATTAATATAAAAATACTAGAAAAATATGGAACTAGCCTAGGTGTCCATCAACAGATAAATGGATTACAAAATTATGGCATATACACACAATGGAATTCTATTCAGCCATAAAGGAGAACAAAAGTATGTCATTTGCAGAAAAATGGATGGACCTGGAGAATATTATAATATTATGCTGATTAGTCAGTCACAAAAAGTGGAAGGTCATATGTTGTTTTTCCTCATATATAGAAGCTAAGGAGAAATTGGGAAACAAAAGAAACTCTAGACGAAGGAAAAGAAACCCTAGTGGAGTGATGGAAGGAAACTAGAAGGGAAATGGTTGGGGGAATGGAGACTTGATGAAGGAAACACTTCAATGGACATGATGTACATACACAAAATTATCAACGCCAATCTCAATGTCATGTGTGGAGAGGGTGAGGAAGCGGGGTGGGATGGGGAGGGCTCACTGAGTGCTGTGTGCATGTGTGTGTCTGTTACTCTGAACTTCATCATGATGTATGATTACAATGCAACAATTAAAAAAAAGAAAGCTGAATGCAACAGCACATTAAGAAAATAATACAAATGATCAGGTAGAATTCATTCCAATGATAGAAATTTGGTTGAATTGGGATCTATCCACTACTATTCATTATTCTACTATATACATGTATTAGTTATGGGATTGTGATATAGCTCAGTGTTAGGATACTTCCCTAACATTCATGAGGCCCTGGGTTTAATCCCCAGCACAGCAAAGAATATATATATATGTATATGTATAATATATATATTATATATATATTATACATATATATGTATAATATATATACATATACATAACATGTATAAAACATATTTATATATATATACACACATATATATATTAGCTAGAGAGATTAGAAAAGATAAACCATAGGCAAAATATTTGGTAAAGAAGAAAAGTATCTCTATTTTAAGATGACATGATAGTAAGCTTTGGAAATCCAAGAGTCATTCATAAAACTAACAAACACTAATAACATAATGGAAAGCAATAACAATTCAGTAAGGACCATAAAATTAGCATACAGAAATTAATAGCTTTCTTCTCCATAGACAATAACCAGCTAGAGGACATAATATTAGAGAAAATGCCATTTTCAGTACCAAAACTGAGTAAATGCTTTAAACAATTTAAAAGAAATATGCAAAACCTTTATTAGGAAAAGTTTTCAAGCACATTTGAAAGGCATCGGATGAGACTTTTAAAAATGAAACGTCATCTGGTCCTGGACCGGATGACTCAATACCACAACTGTGTCAACTCTTCCTCAGGAAATTTATAAAATCAGCGTCATCCTAATAAAAATACCAGCAGGTTTTAAAGTTAGACAAGTCGATTCTATTGTTCATATGGTAAAACTAAACATGTAAGTATAGCCAGGAAACCACTGAAATAAAAATATGATTCAATTTTCAGGAATATTTTAAAGCTCTTAATTATAACAGGGTTGTATGACAAATAGAATAGGAGAATAGTATGGAAGGACCAGAACACAGATGCAAATGCACATGAAAAATTAGTGTACAATAAAGGTAGCATCTCAAATCAGTAGAGCAAAAATGCATTTAAGTGGTGCGGTGACAAATTGGTAGCCATTTGGAAAAGGATGAAATTAAATCCATACTTCATACCTTACACAAGAATAAACTCCAAATGGATCAGGATCTAAATATTGAGAGGGAAACAATATAAATATTAGGAGAAAACTGTTTAACTTCTATGTAGGAAAAGTATGCATAAACTGATATGGCCGTATCTCCATAAGTGAATAGAGCAAATTACAAAAGATGACCTATACTACGCTTTCCTTTTTCTTTTTTTGGGGTGTGTGTGTGTGTGTGTGTGTGTGTGTGTGTGTGTGTGTTTTACTGTGGATTGAACCCAGAGGCATTCTACTTCTGAGGCTGGGTATACCCCAAGCCCTTTTTATTTTGAAACAGGGTCTTGCTAGGTTTCTGAGAGTCTCACCATGTTGCTGAGGCTGTCCTGGAATCTGCAATCCTCCTATCTCAGTCTCCCAAGTACTGGGATTACAGACATGCACCACCATGCCAGACTCTATGCTATCTGTCACATAAGGAAAAGGGAGATGGAGGAAAATATATGCATTTGTTCAAACAACCAAACCAAACAAACAAAAAACCTAAAAAGATAAACCAGAAGCTAATGAAGTTGAATACTCATTAGATTAGAGATTGAATGGCTAGGAATTAAAGTGGAAAGAATTGAGAAATGAGAATACAATAGAAGGAAAGAAGAAAAAATGGCATTTATGTTGAATGTGACAAACACATCTATAAATAAACATGTATACATATACATGTGTATATTTTCACACACACATATATACATACATACATACATAGGTATATAGAGACAGAGAAAGATATTTGCATGTGTCTGTGTGTAGACTTTACATACCGGCGTTTCCTAGCTTTGAATGCTTAGAGGGCAATGCCATTCCAGTAGCAGTAAACATACCTGGCAGTCAGTTCTTAAATTCTAAATAAGATTTATCACTTAAAGAAAAGCAAAACTTCTTTGAAGAAGGGGCTGATTTCAGTATACATTTAGTAGCAAAATCTAGGAAAGTTTGAGCAACAAAATAAATAATGATGGTAATATAACCCATAAAATCAAATAATTATCCTTGAGTACATATTCATATAAATAAAAAATAATTAAATGAGGGAGATTGACAGCTCTTACAAACAGGAAAATTCTAATTAATAAATGTAGAAAAGATTATGGAATCAGTAAATCAACATTTGGAAAATATCACAGTAATAAATTACTCAGGCAAGAAAAATTAATAGGAGCTAAATTTTAAGTGCAAATTTTTATAATCTTAGCATATCTCTTGACAACATATTTATTAATAACAAGGAGAAAAGTAGTTACTTCATATGGAAGAAACTTGACAGATAAAACCTCTTTTAATCACCTGTTTAAAGTATCTGAGCTCTAAATCTACCCTTCATTGCCTGCTCTGAGGTTGCCAGTTTGCACAGTGTTCAACTTGGTCTTCCTAATTCTGACTGTGGTGTGCTTTTCTGTATTGTGCATGGCTTCTTCAAAGCATACTCAAGTAAGATGTGCAAGTCAGCAGCATCTACGCTTCCTCAGGTGGTTTCTCAGCGAGGGCCACTGTCTGGTATCCCACCAGGTACAGAGCCATGAAGGCCTCTCAGACGGCTTCCCAGCAGTTCCCACCCAGCAGTGGCACCTCCCCACGGACAGCCTCCCTTTGAACTGCAAAGATATGTTTCCAGAGAGTCCCTCAGTGCAGACCCCACTGAACTTTTTCTCCACCTTCTCCAGAAAGACTTGGGTCTTGGCCCTGGAAAGGATTTTTCCCCAGATTTACTTATCTTTTGAGGGTTCCAAATCATCCCTAAGAGAATAGTAGTGCTTCCTTATTTACAGAGGATACATTATAAGACCCCCCAGTGGATGCATGAAACTGCAGATAGTACCAAACTCCATATACTATGTTTCCCCCATATATATGTACATACCTTTGATAAAGTTTAATTTATAATTTAGGCACCAGAGATTAACAACAACAAAGTAGAAGAATTATAACAATATACTTTAACAAAAGCTATGGGAATGTGGTCTCCCTCTCTCAGAATAAATCCTATTGTAGCTGACTGCGGCGGTGCATGCCTGTAATCCCAGAACTTGATAGACTGAGACAGGAGAGTCACAGATTTGAGGCCAACTTCAGCAGTGTAGTGAGACTCTGTTCAAAACAAAAATAAAAAGAGCAATTTTTTGCAGGTAGTGTATGCAGCATGGATGTGTTGGACAAAGTGATGACTCCCATCCTGGTGAGCTGGAGCAGGATGGCAGATTCTGTTCTGCTACTCAGAACAGGTGCAATTTAAAACTCATGAGTTGTTCATTTCTGGAACTTTTCACTTGATATCCTTGGAGTATGGTTGCCTGCGGTTGCTGAAACTATGGAAAAAAAAAACAAACTGTGGACCAGGGAGACTACTGCAGTGCCTGCTCCACAGTTCAGCTACTTCTGCACTCTTTAGCATTCTCTTTATCTCTCGCTAACAATTCCAATTACTCCAAACTACTTTAATACTTAATGTTCTCTGTAATAAACATTTCCTGATCAGCTTGTTACATGTTTTCTGTCTCCCAATAGCTTGACCCTTCTACCATGTGAGGACACAGTGAAAAGCTGGCCCTCCGTGAATCGGGAAGCAGGGCCCTCGCCAGGGCCCCAGTCTGTTAGTGTCTTGATCTTGGACTTTTTGGCCTCCAGAGCTGTGAGATATTTCTGTTATTAGCCACCCAGTTGTACCACAACCTGAGTAGGCTGAAACAGAGTATGTCCCATCCAAGACATCAGTGTCTGAGTAGTGAATAATAAATAACTAAAAGTAAAATTTCAAATCAATTCCATTATAAACTTGAAACATTAAACACTGGAATGCACAAGGTATTAGATTAATTAGGCAAACTAAATAATCTGTGGGTTTTAGAGGTCAAAATCAGAAAGTGGATATGAATGTAAGTGGATCATAGTTCCATGCGATGTACAAGGAAATAGTATTATTTTATCTGAAATAAATTCAATAAAAGACCAAAGTGAAAATATTCATAGAAAAAAGTTCATTTTAACATTAGCTAAAGAGTCTTTGAGGAAAGGTCTTTAAAAAATAGGTAGCTTTTTAAAACATGAAAACCACAGAAGAATAAATGTGTGTATAGAAATGTCTATTCTTATTGTCATCATAAAAGCTAAACTTTTTCTGGCTGGGGATTTTCCCAATAGAAATAAGGTGATACCTATAGATTATTCTGAAATGATAATGACTATAGATTGATGTGTCTTATCTAAAATGCTTTGAAACAATTATTTCTGATTTCAGATTTTGGAATATTTGCATATATGTAATGAGATATCTTCCAGATGGGACTCGAGTCTAAATATGAAATTCATCTGTGTTTTACATATACTTCATACACATGTCTTGAAGGTCAGTTTATAAAATATTTTAAATATTTTTGTGCAGGAAACAAAGCTTGAATATTACAGATGAAGGGATTGGGAAGTCTCCCCCGCCCCCCGATACACTGAACAAATCTGTGTGCTATGCACCTCATACTGACTGATCTGTCCCATGAGGTCAGCTTTGGAAATTCCTACTTGTGACATCATGTTGGTGCCTCAAATTTTCTGGATTTTAGAGCTTTAGGATTTTAGAGATTTAGGATTTGGGGTTCTCAAATAGATTAGTGATGGCCAATATGAATTATAAAGTAGAGACAAAGTAAAAATAATTTTTACTTAGGAATGGTGAAATTATCATTTTTTATCATGGTTATCTTGGGGACACAGGTGAGCTTGTGAGTGGGGAGTTTCAGTGAAAAGAAATTGATGCTGTTTTCAACCCTTCCCTGAGGGGTAATTTCTAGAACAATAAATGGAGCAGGTTTTTGGAATAGTGGGAGGTGTAGAAGAGGACCTTCTCATTCTACAATCTGAAATGGACAGTTCTCTGATTCTAAGACATTATGTGTCTCAGAAGTGACTGAATGTTATTCAAGTATTATCCACCATGTGAGAGCAGCTGTGGAAGAAGGTTACTAAAATGGGCATGCATTCACTGATGGCAACAGCTGCAAATGTAGTGAATCGAAACAGAAACAGTCTCTTCAGCAAGCTAGGCTGAGCAGCCATGAGTAAGAGTCAAAGTGAATGTGCCACATTTCAGTTTCAGAAAACAGTAACCATGCTAGCTATTTTAGGAAAAGGGGGGTTAAAACAGAAAGTTGTAAGCATTGTAGTTCAAACATTCAGAAACGAACCCCAACAACACACCACTTAGCTGGCCTACCTGTAGAGCAGCTGGCTCTATTACAATGAGAACGAAGGGCACTGGGAGGCTCTTACACAGCCAGGCCCACATACACACTGCTGTAGCAGGGCTGCCACCCGTGTACCTGCCTCTCAGCAGCCCCAAAGCTAGTGACTTGAGCCTGGCTTCAGGGATACTCCATACCTCCAAGACCAGCAGGCTCAGAAATGCATTCAGTTGGCAGATTCTAATTTGTTTCCATAATCCTAGCTATGAAGGATGCTGGAACATTGGTTTCAGTTTTTCCAGTAGTTTGCAGTTCAGAACTGCAGTTAGAGGAGGTTGGAATGGTTGATGGTTGAGCACCCAACGCTGAGCGGCCAAGAGCGCCGGTGTATGGACACTGGCACTGTCCTCTCCCTGTGACTATATGGGGGAACCGGCACTCGTCACAAGTAACTGACTTGTATATGGGATACACTTTGATGGATGAAGCTAGAATGGATGAGTTTAAATGCAGTTCCTGATACACATAAAAAAATCCAGACAGCAAACCTGAACGCAAACAGAAACATCTCCCTATAAAATTGTCCTCTTATCTATCCCACGCCCTGTAAGACAGGTCTATAAAAAAGGAAAGCTCAGGAGTATTTTAAAACTCATTTCTAAATATTAAGGAAATGATGCATCTTTTAACAGAGGAATTATAAACCCTCTTCTTGGTGATTTTATAAAAAGAAACTATTATGTCAAGCCAGTATTAGAACTAAATGGCACAGTTTTGCTGACTTATGAGAGCACAAAATGAATAATTTTTTAAGCAAGGCAATCCTGGATTACCTTGTAAGTGCAGCATTTGGAGAAAATACAGAGATGATGAAGCTGCCGTGAGATTGATCTCATTGGTATTGGTTGAATGAATCACATCCACAACCAAAAGTACGAGCCTATTGTGCAGCTTTGTGTGTAGGATTAAAAATAAATTGATAAATAAACCTGCTCTTGAAATAGGATTGTACTCCTACCATTGCTATGTTATTAGTTTTTCTTTTCCTGAGAAAACCCATACCTCAATACTTTCTAATTATACTCACCCGTGTTGTTGCATTTAGTAGAAATATGGCCTTAAGATGAACAAACTATTCCCTAAAACTGATAAAATGGTGCACATAAATAAGGCTTATTACCAATGAATTTTAGATTATTTTACACAGAGTAATCCTGTAAAACTTCTATAGAATTGAAGTTCACATACTAGTTCCATACCCTCTGTCAAGTTCTTACTAATACTACCCTTCATACAATCCCATCCCCTTCCTATTGTATCTTATGTATTCCTTTATTATGGTATTAGTTGCCTCAAATTTTAACTTTTGGTGTGACTTCCTGTCTATATCAAGAGTGACCTGGTGAAGTCAATATTTTTGTTTTATTTCATATTATAACTGCTATATTAAAGCTATAGTATCTCTCATGAAATAGGTGCTCAATAAGTGTGGGTTGAATAAACATCAGCAGTTGCTAATGTCTCATATTCAATCCATCCCTTAGATTTCATCCCATAAGAAATATGTTTTAGTTGCTACAGGAAGTTACTGAATAACCCATCCAACATCCCTGCCCATTATTCTTTTGGAGGACAAAAAGACTAACACGAGAAAGAAATTTATGTAAACTACTAACAATGGGGTACAATCTTACCTATATGACAAATTCAGGATTAAGTATGAAAGTTAAGATAATTCAAAAAAAGAGAGAGTATCATATAGGCACATAAATGATTAAGCTATTTCACAACGAGATTACATTGATGTTACTACCTCTCTGGAGATTTCTCAATTTTATGTATTGGTAAATATTTGTCAGGCACATTTTGGAGAAACAACATTTTTGGTTGCATTACTAATGCCAAAATACAGACACAATGGCTCTCAGCTTACAAGAAGTAACCTTTTTGAATTCTCAGGAATAAAAGTAGGAAATAAAATCAGAAATGTAGGCGGCCTTGAAATACTGTTGCAGTGTTTTAGTAAAGCCCAGCTTCATGAATTATGTATTGTGCATAAATAAAATCCAGAAGAGTACTAAGGTTATTACCAACACAAACAACTTCTCTTGTGACACCTAAGAAAACATTAGTCTCTGGTTAAAAGAAGATCCCCAAACAGCATATAATAGGCTACAAAACATGAGACAGGGCCCAAGGTGCAGAAAAGGCTGGATGTTAATTATAACACCATTACCAAACTAGGTTCTAAAATATTAATGTTATTATGTAAATTAGACATTTTTCTTATTTGAATTATAGATGTTTGACTAAATGTATAGATTATTAATCTACGTTTAAGGTTATAACAGTTTGATCATTTTACTTATTTACTTGATCTTCCTCCCTACCTCCTGAAATAACTTGGAAACAGTATTGAGGAACAAGTGCAATTTAGTTTTATATTATCTAAGAAGTAAAATTATGAATGGTACAAAAACTACATAGCATTAATGAACAGTATCCTATGTCCTCTGACAGGCTTCACACAAACCCCATGTCTTCAGTTTTATGAAAAGAATAATCTGGTTTTGTTTTTATGAAAAGATTTTTGTTTTCATGTATTAGAAATATATAAATGTTCCCTATTACTGGATAGACTGCCTTTCTTCGTATTCTTAAGAGTTTCTTAGTTTTCTCTTGTTAGAAAAATAATAAATTATCCTTGGAGGAAATGTAGAGTGATTTGATAAACTTCACAGGCCACTGAAGCTTCTGAAAAAAATTGTGAGACACAGCAGATGTCTGCCCATGTGCATATCTCTGGTTTTGGTTCATATTTTGATAGATTCTCAAACTGATTTGTGGAGAAAATAAAATTCAGTGGCTCTTAAGCCACTGGTTAGTAAATAGCTCAATGTCTTAGATTTATTCTTCCTAGTATTCATGTTTCTTTCTCCATATCTACCTATCACTTATCTATCATCTATCTATCTATCATCTATATATCTATTATAGGAAAGAAGATATTTTCTACACATATTTTCTCATTTATGGATTTGTAATTTTAATATATATTACATATTTGCACTGATGTTTATTCATTAGTCATGTTTATTTATTATTTCACTTTCCCCTTTCTTTTGCTGTTTTTTATTAGGAATTTTGGTAATAAGTTGACATTATAATTTAGTATTCAGTTTGTTGAATACAAACAATTGGGTAGTTGAGTGAAATACGTCAATAGATACTGATAGTTGGATTGAATGAAGTTGATAAATCATCATCATACAGAGATGAATATGAAGCTCATGGGTCTTTATATTTCCCCTTTTTCTGAAAGGAACTTAATTTGTACAAAGTATAGTCACCTTATTAGGTGAAAGCATGAGGTAATTTTGTAATACAATAGTGTGAGAAATACTAGCATAGATATGATGGTAAGAATAGATATTCAGAAGCCAGAGAGAGAAACCTCTAGGCGTTTTGTTGGCTCTCAGGCTTATTCCCATCCTTCCATGCTTTTTGCTAAAACACAGGGCCTGAGCCAGCAAACTACACATCCTGCGTCCTTTGGCAACTGACTTCCAGCTAGGCTCTACTAGTGGAAAGTCCTGGTATGAATATGACAGGCATGAAGAGAAGAATGACTTTTTTTCTGTTTCTGGAGTGCCTCCAGCCATGGCAACAGCAGTAATGGGAAAATAAGGGTTTCTGGGTCAATTTCAAGCAGTGGAAATCTATTCACAGCTGTAGCAATCGTTCCACAATGACAGAAGAAGTCCAGTATCCATGGCTCTGGCCAAGGCAGTGCCAGTTGTGGACAATGTCAGAATCTCAGGCTTCTGCGGAGAATGTGTGGGCACACCAGTGACTTTTATGTAGGCTGCAAGTAGGAACTGTGAAAATAAGGATAGAGAAATATACTGAGAATAGTCAGCTTAAACTTATAATTCTACAATGTTTATTAAAATCATTTCACTGATTTTTATGTTTAAATCATTACAAAAGAAAGTTTACATGAAAAATACAGTGACATAAAGTCAGATTAATAGGATTTATAACTGTGGGATCAGATTTAAAAATTAAGCACTGTCATGCCCTAATTGAGTTGAGAATTGAGTTCAGAAGAATGCTTCAAGCAGCAGAAACATGTTGTGGTTTTCCAGGAAAGTCATTTCTTAAGAACAAAATCATGGGATGCAGCATTTTTTTTCAGAATTGGAAAAAAAAAAAAAACCTTAGAAATGGGCAAGTCAATACCTTTTCTTTCCAAGTGAACAAAATGGCATTTCTGATAGTGATCTGTTAAAAAATGTCACCAAGACTAGTTGGTGACAAACCTGAGACAGGCACTTAGGTCTCTTTCTGTGTAGTTGAGTATGTGGCTGTGAAGAGAGTGACAGGATGAAAGGATTTCGCACCTTTGGAGATTTTCTTTAATTCTTCCACTGGCACATTGACCTTGAAATCTTGCAAGAGCACCAGGTTAATAGAGAGAAAATGCTGATGCTTTGGGAAAACCATGTTTTGGCATTTATTAAGAATTCAGGGTAATTCCTGGAGATAATAGACATTTGCTGAGGGTCTTTATTTTGTAAATGGCATTAAGTAATTCCACACATTCTTCCCTGCTTAACATGTGTTCTTAGGTAATCTCGCTCTAGCTCTTAGGACTCTAAGTATCATGTTGAACTTTATGAAATTGCTATTTTTAGGTAAAAATTCAGCAATTGCATATGACTCAAACTAATAAAAAGGAGTCGGTATTCACATTAAACTTTTCTGTCTTTAGAAAAATTCAACAAAGATTGAACTTCTCATCTATCAAGAAGACTTCACTAATTTCTGTAGGTAGGAATTACTCTATGAGCTTTCCATGGACCTCCCAATTTTGCCTTAAGACTGACTAATGCTTATCTCGTCATTACAGCAGTAGGGGATAGCCAATCAACTCACTGATTGTATAAAGCATGTTTGCATGGGATCATTCTAATGGAGAATTCATTGTAAGAATATGAGCACTTAGATTGCCAATGCAGCATATATTCTAAAATCTACTTGGAACTTGAATGATTAGGCTATGGTTCAGGTTAAGACCCGGTCAAAAAACGCCTGGCGGGGTAGTCCCTGAGGTAGATATCAATGTCCATGAGCCAAGATCACAGAGCTAAGGTAACAAACAGTCCAAAAATTATAAATTTTTCTTACATATGAAATAAGTAGTTCTATAAAGTAGAACTACAAAGACAATCTCTATTTCCATTGAACTCTACTTTCTTCCCCTGACTTCTTTACTTTTCTTGCTCTGAATGAAGAACTCTTCATCATAGATGATGTTAGACTGTGTAAGTCTTGAAAAGTGATAATGCTTGAAATGCAGACTGGTCAGAAACACTGAGAAAGGTTACTTGTCTAGTCAAACGTACCAGTGGAGATCAAGATACAGATAAATGTGCTCATTACAGTTCAGTCTAAATGGCGAACATGAATCTATCTGGTAGATAAATCTGTATTTGGACAGGCCATTAAAAAAGGCATTAACAATTTTAAATGCATCATTGAGCATTTTATTACCCTTACCTATGGGCTTGAAAACTCAATAAGTAGGAAAGAAAAATATCCAAATTATTATACATTTCTATTTTGCAATGTATGTGTATTGATTTAGTCTTAAACCAATTAATAATTTTTTAAATGTCAGGATCAGCAGTATAGAATTGGAGTTATATGTTTCCAAGTATAAATACTGTATAGCTTTAATACATAAACATGTTTTATAGAATGCAATTCCTTGTTCTTTTCTTAACTCTTTTTTCTATGATTTTATGTATATGTTAATTAGAACTATAAGTTACAGAGAAAAAGATAACCCTAAACTTGATAATAGTTTTAATAAATTATTTTAGGAAGGTTTTATGAGAAAATGACATTTATATTTTTTGAAAGCTAGATATTAAAAAACAAATTATTTTATAAAAGTCATCTGGATTTTTATATCATTTATAGTAATCCCATCAGTTAGGTTTAAGGCAGGCAAACAAAAACTTTTCAGTACACAAGAAATTGGTTACTTAGGTGATAGAAAGACTAAGAAACCAAAGAGAGGCCAATGTTTGAATCCAGAGTTTGATATAGAAGGAATCCAGAGTTTGACACAGAAGGAATCCAGAGTTTGATACAGAAGGAATCCAGAGTTTGATACAGAAGGAAAGGGACAAAGCGAGAAGCCCATCGGAAGTACAGAAGCCAGATACCCTAGTGTGGCCTAGAACTGTTCTAGGGGCTGTCCAGAAATTGCTGAGTCCACAGACCAAGGGGCTGTCTCTTGGGATATGAATCCACAAGAAGTTGCAGTTGCTATTGGATTGTTTTCCAAAAGAAGAGGAGAAGGAGAGTAATCCCCTGGCCTCTCCCTGTCTCTACCAAAATCTTGCCAATGTTTTCCATAGGCTGAGTTGGTAGCCATTTGAAAAGGGGGACTGAAAATATGTTGTGGTGGCCTTGAAAATGTGTGACTAGGTCTTCTGATGAAAGAAAAGTAAGACTGGTAGCCTTAGTGGCTTCCATTCTGGATCTATCTCGTGACTACACCACATTCCTGGAGGGTGGCACCCAGCCCACTAGCGCAGTAAAAGTATCAGTATGGACTCATTCCTGCAGTAGGTGGGTCTTTTTTGTAAGTGACTTCAGCTTGAGGACCTCTCCATTGGCCTAAGCAACATTTTCTTAGTGCTGCTCTGTGGTTTGACATTCTTCCTAACTAACCCTTGTTCTTTCTCCCTTTGCTTAAAATGGCTCATATTTGCATTACCATCTGAAGGCACTCCCCATCTTCTCTTGTTCCTTCCTCTTTTTTCCTTCACAGCAATGCCCCAATAAATCTTTGTGTGTGTGTGTGTCTTTGGTAATTTACAGAATAGAGTTTACCTCCTGCAGTTGCATAGCTGATGTGACTAATCAGGACTGAGGTTCTGGTAATTAGTCACAGAGCTCCAATGACATTTAAAAACTTATCCAAGGCAGGTGTCTTGTGCTTTGGTCAGCATCCTGGTTGAGAAAACCAGGAGTTGTGAATCAGAGTAGAGACATGGAGATGGATGGTCCTGAGGAAGCTGACTCTGCAGATCTCCTTGATCTCCCAGTGCTCAGAGCTGACTAACCCTTCCCTGCAGGCTTGCATTTCCCCCAGGCTGCATCACTTAGAAGCCTCTTCATTGCAAGCTTACAGGTATCTCCATATAGGAGCGATCCCTACACCTTCTTCTGGTGACAGATATATGATGACTGTAAAAGCCCAACATAACCTCGCAGGGAGTTGCTAACTTAATAAGGAAGGGAAAAGAGTATAGAGTAGCAAAGCTATAAGAACTACCTAGCATGTACTGATAGGAACCAGGAGATTATTTGAGGATACTTGCTCAAAGGAGCAGGATGTGAAAATTCATTAACTTGGAAGCACTTTCTCGGGATACAGGGCTGAGTACCCTGAAAAGAACCCCACAGGATGGAACCCTGGATAATAGGTAGCTTTTAGAAGGTTGGAAAACCCGAAAGCCAGTGCTAAAGTGGAAATGCCTGGGTTGCTGTGGAAGACAGCAGAGGAAGGAATAAAGAGGCTGAGGGAAGCGGGCATGCTGGAATGGACATATTATGTAATGCCAGAATACTACAGAATACCTGTGAGTTCCCGCTACAGGTCATGGGTGATGGTTCCCATGATGTGCATGTTCTGAATTGCAATCCTCCCTGCTTACTCCCAAATAAATATCATTCTTTAAAGAGTCTTTCTCTAATAGCTATTTAGATTGGAACAGTGGTAATTCATTCCACTTACCCCCTCTTCTAAGTCTCTCTTCAGGAAGAGATGTCTACTCTAAATATAGGGATGCTGTATTGAAGAACAATGTGTGAAAGTAATATATGTATCACAGGTTGGACTATAGTAGCTATAAGATGCCTCATTCGCATCTCCTGATGCAGGGGCACAATCGAGTGAGTCTCAGCTGCTGCTCTTCTGTACCTGCCCTCGCCCACCTTTGAACTATATTCCCTATGGCTGCTTCCAGCCAATGACAGGGATGCTGAATCAGGTCCATTCCTGCAAATTTAAAATTCCTTGAAGGACAACTTTGGCTCAAAGACTCCACATAATCCTGATCAAAGCTGAATTGCACTGTGAGACTTCTCCTAGTCAATCCTCTTACCTGCACCCTCTTTTTCCCAGAGAGAGGTCAGATGCACAGTTGGGTCTGAAGCTTCACTTGTCTCTTACTTCTTTTCTCCTTCACAGGTGTTTACCCAATAAGTCTCATGCATACCTATTTTTTTTTCTGACAGATGCTTATTAAAGGATCTAACTAAAACCCGTTTTTCTACAATGCAGATCATAAATGGGAAAGGGCAGGGAATGGTTCAAACAGGCACCCTAGCAAAGTTGCTAGAAAAAAATTGAGAAAGCTTTTAGAGCTTTTTTTTTTAAATCTAATATTATTTGTAAGGCATGTAGTTAAAGTTTTTATTTCCCTATTTTCTGCAAGAAATATAATAACTATGCGAATCATGAAAATATAAAATTAAGTGTTTGATTTGGATATTATAGGTCAATGATTTTTTTCTCAAACTATATTTGTGCATACCTTAGGTTTTGTGTTATTTCTTTGTCACATTTACCCTTACCACCATCAACTCACTAAACCTCCCTCTACCTAGTCCTAACTCCAAATGCATACCTTCTTACTGGTTTAGAGGAACAAAGGACTAGGTACCTATTTACTTCCTCTGCTGTATTTTTATTCAGTTCTTACTTAGTTGTATCCAAATACTAATCTCTAGACTCAGCATCTTTTTCCAAACCTTGATTTGCTAGTCTTCTTTCAGGGAATGTATCCTAGTCCTAACCCAAGGCTGGAGGCTAGGGATAATATCTAGTTCTACCTGATGAATTCTTGTGCCACGGCCTTGCCTCCTACGGAGTCTGCGTGAATACACGCACGACGTGGCAAAAGCTTCAAGGAAGTATGCCCGTAGAAAAAGGTGGCCTGGCAAGATCCTCTGTTTTCTTGTCTGTTCTATCTTTGCTGTAAATGCCACGGCCTTGCCTCCTATGGAGTCTGCGTGAACACGCGCGACGTGGCAAAAGCTTCAAGGAAGTATGCCCGTAGAAAAAGGTGGCCTGGCAAGATCTTCTGTTTTCTTGGCTGTTCTCTCTTTGCTGTAAACTTCTTGTATTCTCTTAATCTTTAACAGGTATGGCTCAGTGAGCGCAGTGTTTTGTTCAAAATCATCAACTGTGCCTTATGAGAAAAATAGACGGGTCTTTCCCAGGAATGTTACTTTGGCCCCAAACGCTCCCTCGCTCTTGCTTGAATTAGCCCAGAAGGGCAGAGGGGGCTGGAGAACAGTTGTGGATAGGTTACAACAGGTAGAACTTTTGTGGAAACTTCATGGAAATGGTTTTAGGGATGGTTTGAAAGAGATTTAGAAATTTGGAACAAAGAGAATTATAGAAGTTTAAAGTAAGAAAGCAATAACAGGTACTAGGTTAAACATTAAACTCTTGCCCTGTAGCCATAACCTCAATTCCCATTATTGATAGTTTAGGTGCCAAAACCATGTTTGGCAGCTGCCCACAGCATTATGCAAAACAAGACGTAAGCTCTGACGTGCCCATGACATTATGCCAAAAAAGACGTATGCTCTGACATTTATTTGCTCTTATAGCTTTGCATTGTTACTTTTTAGAAATTATTAAGAAATCATTAAGATTGTATAAACTGTAGGCATAAACAATGATCAGCTGAGGATGTATTCTGTTTCCTTAATCATTGTGTATAAAATCCTTGCCTGAAGTTTTGCAAAAGACACTCAGATGCAACTTCTTTGAGTTGTCTCTGTCTGTTTGTCACCCATCGCTGACTCCTTGCCCACCATCCCGAGACCCCTGTCCCGTCGGTTCAGTTTCCCGGCTGAGCTGGTCCGTCGCATTCTTGTACATTAAATATTATAGGGATTTTCTAGTACTATGCTCCTCATATTATAGTAGTAATAGTAATAGTAGTAGTAGTAGTAGTAGTAGTAGTAGTAGTAATTGTCTTGAACAATCCTGGAGTTAAGACTGAGATATTCTGTGTCTTTAGAGATGGTGCTCAAATCTATGAAGTTCCCTGAAGGTAATCTTTGAAGGGGCTTCCTTGCTTATCTTTCTCTACTCGTGATATACAAGTCTAGAATCAAATTATGTTTCAGACTCTCCACACCTGCTCAGTGCCCCCCGATATTTTAATCATAAGTGTGGAAAAGAAGCTGGAAAAAACATTTTTTGCAATGAAAAATATGCTATTAATTATATTCCATTAAGAAAATAGCAATTGCTCACAAGTACTAAATTCAAGTAGCAATTTGAAAAGATGGCAGAGAGCAAAATATATTCAATGCTAAATTCTATTTAATCACCTTTTTATATCTCCCAGCATGAATATGTTCATCACTGACTCTTTAAAAGTGACTGAAGTAATTATCAGGAAAAATTTCATTTTGATTACTAGAAAAAGCATCTTTTTAAATTATTAAAATCTTCAGGCAAATGCAAAACCTATCATTATGCATTTGGAAACACGGCAGCAGTTCACAGCCATTAAAACACCTCTTCCCTGAAAGGAGTAAGCGGAGGGGCTGGTATTCAGGCTCCAAGTCACAGCACAGATGGGACCCAAGGAGCTTGAGGAATTGAACACTCACCAAAGGACTTTAGCATGTTCAATCAGTGTGGTCTGGATGGCTGATCCAGAGTCCCACATTGCTAATTGAGTTGGCTGACATGTGCTCAAATTGCCTATGCCAAAGAGATAAAGAAACAGAATAATTCAAGCTAAGTTAGGAGATCAGAAAGCCTCCTCCATGTGAAACATTATAAAAATTATATCCTAAATTTACTTTCAATACTTTTTACTCCTTATATAATACATGGAAGTTTTGTGTTTGGTGTATGTTGTGTTGTGTGTGTGTGTGTGTGTGTGTGTGTGTGTGTGTGTGTGTTACTGGGGATTGAACTCAGGGGAATTCTACCTCTGTGCTACATCCCCAGCCCTTTATTATTATTATTATTTTGATTTCAAAATAAGGTCTCACTAGGTTGCTGAGAGTTTCGCTAAGTTGCTGAGGTTGGCCTTGAAACTGCATTCCTCCTGTTTCAGCCTCCCAAATACTGGAACTACAGGCATGTGCTACCATGCTCTGCTACAGGAAGTTATTTTTAATGGGACCAATGAGTCAGCATTCTGGGGATGTCATTTTCTACAGAGAGTTTTGAATAGAACAAGCTTTGTTGAAAGTATTTGATCGATTATATATATAAATAAAAAATTAAATATGTAACATAGCTAGAAAATCTTTGAATAGATAATGTAATCTACATAGACATTTTACTTTTTAATCTAAGACTTTAAAATAGCACAAAATAATTTTTCAACAGCAAAGTTAACAGAGTAAGTGAAGTGCAAATAAGGCTTAGGTCTCATTTTAGTTTAGAAAATTGTGTAAAGTCTTTATGATACTGGCCATTCTTGTATTGTTATCTAAGTGAAAAATTATAAAACTATTGTTTTATATCTTGTGTTACTAGACATAATCTGAACTCAATCATTAAAATGAGTATAATTCTACTACATTTTACTATTTGTTGAAAATTTAGCAACTTCAAAAAAGAAAGAAGAGAAAAAATGTTTCTTCTATAATCATAAGAAGCAAATGAAAACTTTATAGAAATTAATGTTTTGACAATAGATTATTTTATTTTTTATACACATGCCTGAGATTTGTTTGGATTTTTTTCTGTTTCATACTGATCTATTTACTTATGTTTTCTTTTATTCTTATAAAAAGTCCATTTTGAAGAATCAGATATAATGTAAGATAGAACACTAACAAAAATGTAGTCAAGAGCAAGTACTAGGTGATGAAACTCACGGTTAAAGACACATTTGCCTAATCCCTAGTTCTGAAAGAAGCTACCACTTAAAAGTGTTCTAGGACTAAGAAAGAGTTGGTAACTGGATATTGAGTCTGTAAGGTGGTTATAATAAACAATCTAGCTCTTTAAAGAATATGTAAATGGTTTTTACATCATAAGCATTTGGACTGAGGGAGAAAAATCTCTTATTTTGAAAATCATAATAATTCTAATCTTGCACATTGCAAATGGCACTATATTGAAAGAGATAATGATGGTTTTTATTTTATGGGTAAGAATGGAGGTACTTGTAATTTGCAAACTGTGAAAGGGAAAGGTTCCCTTTTTATTATAAAATTTTGCTGAATATGTTTCAATTGTGTGTAAGAAAAAATAAAAAGGTATTGTTCTCATTTCTTCTCCACACGATATTTTATTGAGTCGTGATCTGGAAGAATCAGTTAATAGTTAATTACATTTTCACATGAGTTGATTTAGAATCTTATTTAAAATAGTATAGGTAGAAGTAGAAATTGGTTGTGCAATGTAGGAACACAGAATAACAAAAAATATTCAAGCAGAAAAAATTGTGGCATGTTAAGCACACATCTACATGGATGTGTGTAAATGCATATTACTCTGAGTTAAAAAGACAGCTTGAGGGAGATGCTACAGAGAATACAATATTTTTGATTAAATCCATATCTCAAGGCCATTTTATGTTATGTGAGAAGATACATGAAGTTACAATCTCTAGGAATATATAAAGTGAATTGCTTGATTCACATTTATTTATTTATTTATTTATTTATTGCAGTACTGGGGATTGAACCCAGGGGCATTCTACCTTCGGGCTACACCCCCAGTCCTATTTTTTATTCTTTATTTTGAAACAAGGTCTCACTAAGTTGCAGAGGGCCTCACTAAGTAGCTGAGGCTGGCTGCGAACCCGGATCCTCCAGTCTCAGCCTCCCAAGTACTGGGATTACAAGCATGCGCCACCACGCCCAGCCTTGATTCACATTTTTAATTGCTATCAGCTAAGTTACTTCTGAATGTTCAACGTACAGGTCAGTAAAGGGAATGACAATTACTAGATTCATAATTCATAAACTGCAGAGTCAGATACAATTATATTTAAATCTCAGCTCTACAGAAACCTAGCTGTATGATCCTGGAGAAAATACTTAATTTCCCTGTGTCTGCATTTTCTTAACTGCAAAACAGGGGTGATATTACCTACCTCATGAACTATTATGAGCATTAAGCAAAATGATGTTTGAAAACATTAATTATCGCCGGGCATGGTGGTGCATGCTTGTAATCCCAGTACTTGGGAGGCTGAGACAGGATGATCGTAGGTTTGCAGCCAGCCTCAGCTACTTAGTGAGTCCCTGTTTCAAAATAAAGAATAAAAATAGGGTTAGGGGTATACCTCAGAGGTAGAATGCCCCTGGGTTCAATCCCCAGTACCGCAAAAAAAAGAAAACATTCATTATTTAGGTCTCCATTACCCCCTGTATTATACATAGGGATACATGAACAGAAGTTAGTCTTTTGAGATTCAGAAAATATGTGCAAGTACTGCAATGTTTATCATGAAGCTTGGATTCATCTTCAAACTCAGACATACTGAGGAAGCAGTGCTCAATGTTGTTACGGTTAACTCTCCTGAGTAAATCGTATTCCTCAACACTTTTCCTTATTGGCACATAGGCACTGGCCGTGACTTCCTTCCCAAGGCTCTGGGACAGTGGGAGACATGCAGCTGTGTTGGAGGCAGCCAGCAGTGGACAGGCTGAGAGCTGCATTTTGAACATATTGATTCCCAGGCAACTTGGAGACGCTAAAGTCAAGATGTTAGAGAGAGTGTGATGTATGAATATCCACATCACGGAAAGGGGATTTGAATGGATGATCTGAATTTAGAAATCATTACCGTATGGGCACAATCACAACCACAATCACAAATAAGTTGCCAAGAAGAGTACAGAGTGAGAAGAGAAAAAGGGTTAAGATCTGCTTTTGTCAAATCCACCATTTAAGAAAAAGCAGGAGAGAACGGACAATTGGTATAATCTAGACTAAGAGACAGTAACCAGAGAAGTAGAGGAAATCAGTGGAGCACAGGGTCAAAGGTCAAACCTAGCACTGCACAAAGACACCAGCAACTAAAGTCAGGATGGAGTTGAGGCATTGCCTCTCATAATTTGATATAAATGTATCTCCTATACTATCCTTGATTGTATTCTATGTTGCTGCCCTTCACAGGCCAAATTCCTCCTTTTCAACCATTTGGATCAGACCTCCACAAATGGTTAAAGGTAATTTCCATTGACTTTTGTAAATGTTAACCACACTTTTACCAAATATCTTCATAGCAACACAAATGTTGGTGTTTGATTGAATTTCTGGGTACTGTAGCTAGAAGTTGACATGTAAAACTAATCATTATGCCTGACCTCTGGCTACTCCCCCAAACCATATGTTTGCTTAGCTAATTCTTTTTTTTTTTTTTTTTTGCTTACCAAAGAATAGAGATAGATTATTTTGTTGTATATTAAGGAGTTAAACATGTGGCATATTATCCCCAAAGATGTTTTATAGGTAGGTAAAACTTAGCCGGGCGTGGTGGCGCACGCTTGTAATCCCAGTACTTTGGGAGGCGGAGACCGGAGGATCCGGGTTCGCGGCCAGCCTCAGCTCTCTCTCTCTCTCTCTCTCTCTCTCTCTCTCTCTCTCT